>JAVSCE010005161.1:0-137854 GCA_032199065.1 Smutsia gigantea | reverse complement strand
TCAAGAGTCCTGCAGGGCAGCGGCTCCCTCCCTCAATTAACACAAGAGCCTGGGAGGAGAGCTGCAGAAAAATCAGAAAAGGAGTAAGAGGCAGAGGAGAACGTGGCAGACGGGGAAAGGGGATGGGGCAAGAAAAGAAGGAGGGCGGAGGAGGCCAAGAGGCGCCACGCTCCCCCGGGCCCGGCGCAGCGCGTCCCAGCGGCCAAGTCTAGCTGTAGTGGGTCGGGCCGCCCCGCGGGGCTTGCTCTTCCCCGGGGGTCGGGGGATGCCACACCCCAGGCCCTGTTCTCAATGCTAACAGTCCGTTCTTGGGCGAGGCCTGTCCCCGCGTTGCCCGGCGCGCCCGTCTCGGGGTGGGCGCTGCTCCCTTGCCGAGCACGCACCCAGCGGCGGTGACAGAAGGGCTCCCTGTCCCAGAGGGCGCCCAACAAGCGGCCGGGGAAGTGGCTTCGTCCTCGGAAAGCTGCAGATCAGCCTTTTGCTCCTTCTCGCTTCTCACTGGCTTTCCTTCCTTCTGGGTTGCACAGGAGGAGCTGGGCTGCCTTAGAGGAGAAGCCCCTGGCTGGGAAGCGGCTGCGCGCCCCCGGGGCCGGGTGGTGGTGTGATGGTGTGTGTGTACGCGCTTCTGTTAGCTGGACTCTGATCTCTTGCTTAAGTACTGATCAACTCCTGGGAAATGCCGGGGGTGGAGTGGGATCGTGGATGAGATCAGTAGCTTCAGAACAAAAGGAAACTCAACTTGCCAGTTATTCCCTTGATCTAGGGCACACTCTGGGTAACTGGGATAGCAGATCTCTCATCAAAAGATGTGAACAGGATATCTGGGTTTAAAATCGCTAAGGTCTGTGATGGGCCTCTTACTTGGCCTTGTCCATGGTTAAGGTCAAACCCCTCAAGGCGACATTTATGATTTTAGGGGCAGCTGAATGGGCTGTGTGCAAGGCCTTCCCACAGTGAGGCTTAATCATTTCTGATCTTGTACAGTATATTGTTACTCTTTCCTAATGATGCATATCACACCAAATTAGACTTTTTTAAACCTCATTTCATCTTCATATGCCAGTGCCTGGACACAAGAATGGCTCATGAAATGCTGTGGAATGACAGTCGTCTTAATGCAGTGGTTTTCAAACTTGAGCCTGCATGTCAGAATCACCTGGGGGTATTGTAAAGGGAGCCTTGGGTCCCAACTTGGAGTTTGTGATTTTGTAGGTTTGGGATGGAACCTAAGAATGGGCATTTCTATCAAGTTCCAAGGGGATCATCTGTTCTAGGGGTAGATTCTCAATCTTTGGTGAAATCAGCATCTCAATCATCTCTAGAGCTTTTAAAAAACACACACACTATAATAAAAGCAGTAACAACAGTTAACAACAGTTTGCCGCAGCCCCATTGCCAGATCCTCTGTGCTGATTGGCTTGGTCTGAGACCTGGCCATGTTATGTTTTAAGGCCCTACTTTGGTGTCATTCTCAGGTGATCCTCATCTGCTGCCAGGGCTGAAACCCACTGTCAGTGCCAGCAGATACCACCATTCAAATACTGCCTGTTTAGATAAAGACATTTTCCCAAAAGTTAAACAGTACTCCCAATGCCTCATTAGCAGGCATCAATTTGATTGACTGGCCCCTCCTGAGAAAATGGGAAATGGCTCAGATTCAGTGCCAAATGGGGAGACAGTCTGAAGAGAAGGAAGGTTTGTTCTGCAGGCAGATGATCAAACAGGATAAATCTTAATTCACTTTCCCAATCTGCAAATTCTCCTGCAATAGTGGGATGGGCTTCTCTACCAATCTGAGAGCTGAAACAGAGCCTCCTGTTTTTGCTTTGATTTGAAATTTCGAATTGCTAGGGAAGCTGAACCTACTTATATGCTCACAATATTACTGATTATTGGATGACTAGATTATTTTAATCATTTATTCATTTTTCTCTTGGTATGTTTTCCTTAATAATTTGTAACAACTTTAGGTCTTAAGGACATTTATGTCTTTTGTATACATTTTCTGATTTTTGTCATTTTCCTTTGAATTAAAAAAAACTTTTGGTACTAAAGTTTTAAGTGTTTTATGCTATCAAATCTATTAATTTTTTCCTCCTTGAGGCTCTGTTTGTCATTCTTAACAATTCTTTTCCCACCTTATTAAATAAATTAGATAAATATCCTCTGTGAAAATTATATACTTATTTTTCACTTAAGTCTTAGTTGGCCTGGAAATAATTTAGCTCTAAGAGATGAAGTAGGGATTGCTTTAGCTGCTTTTCCCAAATGGAGGACTAGTCCTGACATAATTTTTATTAACAATTTGTCTTTTTCTTGATTGGAGATGTGACCTTAACCTATAATTATACCTAAAAGTGATATACATTTGGTCTCATGTATCCATCTAGCACTTTCCTGGCCAGTACTTTCCTTTTAAAAACTACTGTAGTTTATAAAGAGCATTTTACTATTTCAGACGACAGAGATGTCCTTATTAAAAAAATTTCTGTGTGTTCTAGCTCATTTATTCTTCCAAATTAAATAAGAAAATTGCTTTGGCATATCCTTCTCTGTCTCAAAAACTGTAATTATGACACTTCGGAACATCTGAAGATATTCAAGAACCTCTCAATAAAGGCATAGCACTGGGAATGCACAGCCATGTAAGACTTTAACAGGTACATAGGGATTTGCTTTCTTTTGGTCTGGAATGATAGATACTGAATATTCAAAGCTACCTTTTATTAATAAACTAGTTTAAAATTAATTAACTGACAGTTATGACTGTATATATGATATAATGTCTTAGAAAGGGTATTATCTGAAACAAAGTTAAATTCCAAGTGATGGAGGATTAAAGACTATAGTAGATGATTTCTTTCTCAGGTAATATTTGCAGGTAAATAGGGCAGTTCTACTCCTTGAAGTTATATGGTACCCAGGTTTCTGTTAATTGCATATTCTGGCATCCTGCAGGGCAGTCAAGCAGGCAGACTATAGCCATGTCTGGGTTGCAGCAAGAAAGAAAGTAAGAGAAGGCATGGAATAGGTATGTGCATGGTTTTAAGGCACAGCCCTATTTTACTATGAGGATAAAAAGAGATCCATCATTTCTGTCTTATGCCTTTGCCACAAGCATAGTCAAAGGGCCACACCTACCTGTAAGAAAATCTAGAATATTTAGTCCATGATTAGAAGGGGCCATGCCCAGGGAACTGCCTATACTGTGAAGAAAAAGATCAGTTTTTTATGGTCAGTTTGCAGTCACAGTTCAGAGAGAGAACAGGCAGTTGTGGCCTATTGCTCATCCCATCTCAACTTTCTAAATTGACCCTGACCTTTCCATACATGCCTATTCCTGGATTTCATGTAAATCATGGATGAGTGCTAGCCATACTGCATCCCCATTGTCTGCTTGTTTTTCTCATTCTTGCTTTCCTGGTTCCTTGACTTTGCCTCATATTGCTCTTAGAGGGTGATCACCGTTCTCAATTTTGCCCCTTAGTATGGCAGAATTCCTTATGTTATTCTTATAGAACTTGGTGTCTCCTCATGCCCTCCCTTCCCACTCTAGTCATGACTTCTGAGTCTAACTATGGTTTCTCTTTCCTGAGAGGAGCCAGCAGTTACACCCCATTCCTATAGCTTGTCTCCCCACTGGCTAGTTCATTCTTTTCTCTAATCACACCTTGAGAGGAGAGAGAGACTGAAAACTGATGCAGTATTTTATGATGAAATGAAAGACTCTGCAAATAGCTCTTCAGAAATAACATGCATTTAAAATGTAATCCAAGCTTGGGGTATTCAGATATTGGTAACACCATTAATAACAATGGGAGAAACTGATATGAAGTTAAATGGGAATTTGTATAAGAAAGCAGAATAAACCATAACAGTTGATCTGCTCTACTAAAACTTTTATTTCTGTATTGAGAACCAGCTCATCCATGGTGGGCAGATAGAAGGATATCCCATGTGTGATTTGTTCCAGCATGTTAATGTTGTACCCCAGTATTAACATACATCAGGGATGTTCTACAAATAAAGTGATGGCATCTGAATGCAAAATATATTAACACAGCTGCTGCAGAGGAATGGAGTCCTGTATGTGATGTTCATTGCCCTACATTCTTCCTCATGATTCAGTGTGGCCGCATGCTTTGTCATGGAAGTTCCGACTTTGCAAGATTGCCCAATATTTTCACACTTTGATTTTATTTCTACAACTCAGCAGCCTCGACTCTTCCTTACATCCCCTTCCATCTACTTTCACTTCATATTTATTTATTTCTCAGGAATATCAATGTATTTTTTATGCAAGCTAGTATTTTTATCAAGATTATTATTGTTTTTCTTAGCATTTAGTAATAGATTGCATAGATTGTGAGTGGTCTGCCCATAACCCAGCTTTTTGCATATTCTCTGGTTATTTTGACTTGCAGAATGGGACTTCTAATTTTTAGGAGTGCCTATGTTGCCCTATAGCACAAACCATACTTTGTAAATACAACATGACCTGAATGGAGGGATGAAATCAGTTGGTGATCTTGTTGCATCTGATTTATATTTTGCATATTATTTTCTCTGTTTTCCTCAATTAGGAAAAAAAACCCAAATCTTAGGGGTATGTTTTTATTATTCCTTTTAATGCCCAGTTTAGGGCTGTGTATATGCTCTTATGTTATTTACTTCTCATCTACCTGCCTTTTGTTTAGAGATCTGGTAGTCTCACCTTTGGCCCAGAACACCCCTTCATCTGGGACACTGAAGCCACCCTTATTAAGGACAAGGGAATGTAAGACTTACTAAATGGTACTGAATGTGACTCCTGTATAATGACTTGATGTGAACAACTGGTTTGTTTTGCTTTGTAGGTTTAGGAGTAATCTATTCAATCTGCCAATGTATTTTGTGCTTAGCTGCTATCACTTGATGTATAAAACACACTTGATGTGTGTTAATGTTGGGTAAAACATTAACATGCTGGGGCAAATCACACATGGACCAACAACTGTGATGGATGCCATATAATGATGTCCTTCTCTCTGCCCACCACGGATAAGCTAGTTCTCAGTACAGAATATAACTGTACATCTTTACACATCTTTTCCTTTGTACATTTAGTACTAATTTGTTCAGTCAGATAATGTTAACACACCAAATAAAAAAAACATAGAACTTGGGTATCCCACAGCACATGGCTAGGCTGACACATTTGCCTTTGAAAGGGAAGGAATAGCTGTGTATTTCAGGACGAAGTAATACCAACCAAGGTGTCAGCACTAGAAAACGCATGTGGTCATAGGATTGCATTGTCCCATCATCAAAACTCCCTGCTTATGATTCCTAACAGTGTTGCAAAGAGCAAAAGTCAACCCTGTATTTTGCTTATCTGTAGTTGACTTTGCTGCTTCCTTCTCATATGAGCAACTGGAAGAACAACTGTATAAGAAGCTTGGGACAATAATGAAAAATTGGTTAGGGGTTACCTGGAGTGACAGATTCCATTTTTTTCAGAAACTGTACAACCAGACAAGTGAAGTCGCTGGAGGTGTTGGACTGGCTGCAATGGATTTATCGGTCTAGCATTTCTGAGCTCCTCTTCTTGGCCCCACCCCCCTGCCTGCTGCTCTCCTTACTGATGGTGACACCGCAGCGGGAAAGGGTAGAGTGATCTCAGGGGCATCAGCTATACCAGGAAGTCTCAGGGCACTTCTGTGTCTGCTGAAGCTCCCCGTGAAGCTCCTTGTGTGCCAACAGGCACGGTGAGGTTAGGACTAAAAACCCCAGCTTTTGTTAAAGAGGCTGGTAGCAGGGATGGTTGCTTTCATATTTGACAAACCCATAACAGGAAAAGCAATGTACAAGTTCAGGAGCTCAGCAAGAAGGTCATTCACTGAGATATAGACCAAATCTAGTAGCAGCCAAGCCAACAGAGGCTATAGATTTAAACTTTATTTTTATTTATTAGAAGTCCTGCCTCTACTGTTATTTTTACAAGCAAAACTTTATAGATGTTTAGATATATAATGTTTTCATACAACTTTAGTGAAATTATGGTTGCTGCTGTGTGAAATTCTTCTTGATATTCTAAAATTAAAGCCACTGTTTGGCAATTTTCACATTTCCCCCAATGGAGAGACATTCTAATATGATTTTTTGGCATTTTATGAAGCCAACTGCAATTTAGGGTAGATTTATTCTAATTAACTCTGGTGTCCATGGATTCCTTAAACAATGAGACCTTAGGTCTGACACTAGGAAAGTAAGATTTGATCTCTGTGCCTTCTTAGAAGCTGTGAAGCACATGAAGCTATTGAACTTCTTTTATGATGTTGAAAAGATTTTGCTTTTTCTTCCCTTTGGCTTATGTCTCTGGGGAAAAGAAGCTCCCTCTTTAACTAGCTACATGGATTTCTTCATGTGGATGAAAAACTTCATGATTATCTCTGTTTGCTAGTAATGGAAAACCATGCCTATTTTATGAATAATTAGATTAGAGAACATTCCCCAGCAGAGGCTAGATTAAGGCTGATATCTACTGAAAACCAGAGTTGAGGATTACTGGCTTTGTTTTGGCTTTGGAGAGTATCCATGACCATATTTAAATACTGCTTTTCTTAAAAATTCAGCACGGTCATGTTAGTTTTCAAGTAAGCAAATGATCCCTCCCCACACATATATATGAATGTATGGGTGTATGTGCATATATATGTGTGCTAGCTTGGCCCCAAGGAACCTGAGCACCACTCCCAGATGAATTTTTCTCTAACACCACTTTCACTGGACCTCTCTTTCTTCTCTTCAAGACCATAGAGCAGGTTCTCCGGACCATGCCATTTCTGTCTCTCAGAATGATCAGACTTTTGCCCCATCCCATCTCTGTCCTTTTCCTTATAACTCCCTACCGAATTCCCTGGTCCATCAGGTAAGTTTCTTCCTGGTTCCCTGTGCATAATGGTTATTTCTCTCCCTACCAGAAATCTGGTAATGGTAGGTCTATTTAGCTAATGAATAAATAATCAAATGAATTACTGACTTAAGTACTTTGTTCAGGCTGATTCCTAGGAGAGCTGGGATGAAAGAAAGGCCATTCCCATTTAGTTTCATGTTCTCTGTACTCATCTGTCCCTCTTCCTTCATGGAACCCTTCTTAATAATGATCCAACTCTTTCCTTGTCCTTAGTCCATCCTGAAGGTATCTAATATATATTTTGGTAGTTCATTTTATGTTTAACTGAGCACTTTCATGAACAGATTCTTATATTCCTTGATTCTGTATTTCATAGTGACTTTTAACTACAATAAAGATTTCTGAGTGTTGGGACTCTGCCATATTCTTCATTTATATTCTCTAAGGAACTTAGTGCATATTATCAAGCACATAATATGCCCTTGATAATAAATAATTGAAATAAAAGATATTGATTAAATCTCTTTGAATGTGATCCATTTGTGGTATTGCTACAATTCATCACCCGCCTCTCTCTACCAGTACCACTAAACTAGAAATTCACATTTCTCTACATACACATCCCATTGTGCACGTATACACACAGTGTAGAGCCAGTAGTCTACTGGAGGATTTATTTCAGGTGGTTTGTGATCCTATGCAAAAGAAAAGGAAGTAATTCTTTGTAATCTCCACTCAACCCCCTTCCCAACTGTGGAAAAGCACCATAAACAGTGGCAAATGCTCTGCCCTCTGGGTCCTGGGCAAAGCTGTCTTGTTAAAACATGGCCATGCATTTAAATGGCTCCTCTGCCATTTATGAACTGTGTAAGTTTGGGCAAGGTGTGAAACCTCTCTGAACCTTGATTTCATCCTTGTAAAATGAGAATAATCATGTTGCACTTTCTAGGCCATTTTTAAGATTAGCAATAGTGTCTCTACTAGTCACCATTTATTGAGATCACTATGTTCCTGGCAGTTAATTCTGTCCACAAATTTTCTCCTTTAATTGTTACAACATATTTGGCATATACTAAATGCTCAGTAACAGTGGCTATTATATTTCATACCTTGGCTTTAATGAACACTGACTCAGACTGAAGATTGCCAAAGACTGTTTTTTCATTTCCCAGGATTGGCAGAAAGGTGTAATAAAGTCAGGCTACTACCAGGTGCCCATGGGCCAAAGCCAGCGTAATGGTTGCTCTGGGTGGAGGCCAAATGCTGGGTCCTGCCATTCCATCCCCATAATGGCCCTCAGGCCAGGGAAGCTTGCTCTTCAACAGAATCTGGCTTAATAAACAAGAAAGGAACTGCCCTGAGTTGCTTGTGAGCTGATTCACACAACACCCCAGTAGGAATGGTGAGTCAATTTCATTAAGCCCCAAAATAACTCACTTATATAAACTGAGGTGACTCTTCAAGGACAGAGAAGGGTTAAGCCTGAGTGTTGGGAGCAGGTTGTGTTTCCTGTGAGCTAAACACTTGAGTGACAGGACTTAGCTTTCAAGAGGAGGGATTTAGATTAAACTCTAGTAAGTGTTTCTTGATTGTAAAGGTTTTGAGCTATTAGAGCACATGAACAACACAACTAACAATAACTTATCCAGGGGTTTTATTCTTTCCTGCACAGATTTCATAGAGAGAAATGGCTTGGATGACATCAAATAGTAACCTCCTAAAACAGTGATTCCTTCTTCTCTCCTTTTCTTTCTAAAACAAAATTATATTTTAATTATATCTTTCTCCTTTCATCCAGTTACACATTAGACTTTTGGGAGGCTGTAGCCAGGAGACTGGTGTTTTTGAAAAGCTGTGCAAATGATTCCTTGTTTGGACAGGGTTGGGACCAACCAGCTTCTTGGATAAAAAAAGGCCCCACAGACTGGAAGTGACTGGTTGCAGTTCTGTGATGGGATCCAGTGTGGTAATGCTGTCCTGTTTACTACAACCTTATCTTCTTTGCATCTTTCATTATGATCCACAGGGCCCTGGCTGAGGTGAATGGAGGGAGGAAGCTCTCTCTCCATCAGTCTTTTTTTTTATTAAGGTATTACTGATATGCATTCTTATGAAGGTTTCACATGAAAAAATAATGCGGTTACTTCATTTACCCATATTATCAAGTCCCCACCCAAACCCCAATGCAGTCACTGTCCATCAGTGCAGTAAGATGTCACAGATTCACTATTTGCCTTCTCTGTGCTACACTGTTTTTCCCTTGATCCCCCACACTATGTGTATTAAACATAATACCCCTGAATCCCCTTCTCCCTCCCTCCACACCCACCATCACACACCCCTCCCCACCCACCATCACACACCCCTCCCCGTTAGTAACCACTAGTTCCTTCTTGGAGTCTCTGAGTCTGAGACTATTTTGTTCCTTCAGTTTTGCTTTGTTGTTACACTCCACAAATGAGGGAAATCATTTGGCACTTGTCTTTCTCCACCTGGCTTATTTCACTGAGCATAATATCCTCCAGCTCCATCCATGTTGTTGCAAATGGTAGGTAGGATTTGTTCCTTTCTTATGGCTGAATAATATTCCATTGTGTATATGTACCACCTCTTCTTTATCCATTCATCTACTGATGAACACTTAGGTGGCTTCCATACCTTGGCTATTGTAAAAAGTGCTGCAATAAACATAGGGGAGCATATGTCTTTTTGAATCTGAGAAGTTGTATTCTTTGGGTAAATTCCAAGGAGTGGGATTTCTGGGTCAAATGGTATTTGTATTTTTAGTTTTTTGAGGAACCTCCATACTGCTTTCCACAATGGTTGAACGAGCTTACATTCCCACTAGCAGTGTAGGAGGGTTCCCCTTTCTCCATATCCTCACCAGCATTTGTTGTTCTTAGTCTTTTTGATGCTAGCATTCCTTACTGGTGTGAGGTGATAGCTCATTGTGGTTTTAATTTGCATTTCCTTGATGATTAGTGATGTGGAGTATCTTTTCATGTGTCTGTTGGCCATCTGAATTTCTTCTTTGGAGAACGGTCTCTTCAAATCCTCTGCCCATTTTTTAATCGGATTATTTGCTTTTTGGGTGTTGAGGCGTAAAAGTTCTTTATATAGTTTGGATTTTAACCCCTTGTTGGATATGTCATTTACAAATATATTCTCCCATACTGTAGGATGCCTTTTTGTTCTGTTGATGGTGTCCTATGCTGTACAGAAAACTTTCAGTTTGATGTAGGCCCATGAGTTTATTTTTGCTTTTGTTTCTCTGGCTCGAGGAGATGCATTCAGGAAGAAGTTGCTCATGCTTATATTCAGGAGATTTTTGCATATGTTGTCTTCTAAGAGGTTTATGGTTTCAGGACTCACATTCAGGTCCTTGATCCATTTCGAGTTCACTTTTGTGTACGGGGTTAAACAATGATCCAGTTTCATTCTCTTGCAGCATGTAACTATCCAGTTTTGCCAACACCAGCTGTTGAAGAGCCTGTCATTTCCCCATTGTATGTCCATGGCTCCTATATCATATATTAATTGACCATACATGGTTGGGTTTATATCAGAGCTCTCTAGTCTGTTCCATTGGTCTATGGGTCTGTTCTTGTGCCAGTACCAAATTGTCTTAAGTACTGTGGCTTTGTAGTGGAGCTTGAAGTTGGGAAGCATAATCTCCCCAGCTTTATTCTTCCTTCTCAGGATTTCTTTGGCTATTCAGGGTCTTTTGTGGTTCCATATGAATTTTAGAACGATTTTCTCTAGTTTGTTGAAGAATGCAGTTGCTATTTTAATAGGAATTGCATTGAATCTGTAGATTGCTTTAGGCAGGATGGCCATTTTGACAATATTAATTCTTCCTATCCATGAGCACAGGATGTATTTCCATTTATTGGTATCTTCTTTAATTTCTCTCATGAGTGTCTTGTAGTTTTCAGAGTATAGGTCTTTCACTTCCTTGGTTAGGTTTATTCCTAGGTATTTTATTCTTTTTAATACAACTGTGAATGGAATTATTTTCCTGATTTCTCCTTCTGCTAGTTCATTGTTAGTGTATAGAAATGCCATGGATTTCTGCTTATTAATTTTGTATCCAGCAACTTTGCTGAATTCAGATGTTACATCTAGTAGTTTTGGAGTGGATTCTTCAGGGTTTTTTATGTACAATATCATGTCATCTGCACACAGGGACAGTTTAACTTCTTCCTTGCCAATCTGGATGCCTTTTATTTCTTTGTGTTGTCTGATTGCCGTGGCTAGGCCCTCCAGTACTATGTTGAATAAAAGTGGGGAGAGTGGGCATCCTTGTCTTATTCCTGATCTTAAAGGAAAAGCTTTCAGCTTCTCACTGTTAAGTATAATGTTGGCTGTGTGTTTGTCATATATGGCCTTTATTATGTTGAGGTATTTGCCCTCATTATCCATTTTGTTGAGAGTTTTTATCATGAATGGGTGTTGAATTTTGTCAAATGCTTTTTCAGCATCTATGGAGATAATCATGTGGTTTTGTCTTTCTTTTTGTTGATGTGGTGGTTGATGTTGATGGGTTTTCGAATGTTGTACCATTCTTGCATTCCTGGAATAAATCCTACTTGATCTTAATGGATCATCTTTTTGATGTACTTTTGAATTTGGTTTGCTAATATTTTGTTGAGTATTTTTGCATCTATGTTCATCAGGGATATTGGTCTGTAATTTTTATTTTGTGGTGTCTTTGCCTGGTTTTGGTATTAGAGTGATGCGGGCCTCAGGGAATGAGTTTGGAAGTATTCCCTCTTCTTCCACTCTTTGAAAAACGTTAAGGAGGATGGGTATTAGGTCTTCACTAAATGTTTGATAAAATTCAGCGGTGAAGCTATCTGGTCCAGGAGTTTTGTTCTTAGGTAGGTTTTTGATTAACAGTTCAATTTTGTTGCTGGTAATTGGTCTGTTCAGATTTTCTGTTTCTTTCTAGGTCAGCTTTGGAAGGTTGTATTTTTCTAGAAAGTTGTCCATTTCTTCTAGGTTATCCAGTTTGTTAGCATATAATTTTTCATAGTATTCTCTCATAATTCTTTGTATTTCTGTGATATCCGTAGTGATTTTTCTTTTCTCATTTCTGATTCTGTTTATGTGAGTAGACTCTCTTTTTTTCTTGATTAGTCTGGCTAAGGGTTTATCTATTTTGTTTATTTTCTCAAAGGACCACCTCCTGCTTTCATGGATTCTTTCTATTGTTTTATTCTTCTCAATTTTTTTTATTTCTACTCTAATCTTTATTTTGTCCCTCCTTCTACTGACTTTGGGCAGCATTTGTTCTTATTTTTCTAGTTTTGTTAATTGTGAGTTTAGACTTCTCATATAGGATTGTTCTTTCCTGAGGAAGGCCTGTATTGCAGTACACTTTCCTCTTAAAACGGCCTTCACTGCATCCCAGAGATTTTATGGTGTTGAATTATTGTTGTCATTTGTCTCCATATCTTGCTTGATCTCTGTTTTTATTTGGTCATTGATCCATCGGTTATTTAGGAGCCTGTTGTGAAGCCTCCATGTGTTTGTTTGTGGGATTTTTCATTTTCTTTGCATAATTCATTTCTAGTTTCATACCGTGGTGGTCTGAGAAACTGGTTGGTACAATTTCAATCTTTTTTAATTTACCAAGGCTCTTTTTGTGGCCTAGGATATGATCTATTCTGGAAAATGTTCCATGTGCACTTGAGAAGAATGTGTATTCTGCTGCTTTTGGGTGTAGAGTTCTATAGATGTCTGTTAGGTCCATCTGTTCTATTGTGTTGTTCATTGCCTCTCTCTCCTTACTTATTTTCTGTCTAGTTGATATGTCCTTCAGAGTGAGTGGAGTGTTGAAGTCTTCTAGAATGAATGCATTGCATTCTATTTCTTCTTTTAATTCAGTTAGTATTTGTTTCACATATGTAGGTGCTCCTGTGTTGGGCACATAGATATTTATAATGGTTATATCTTCTTGCTGGGTTGACCCTTTTATCATATGTAATGTCCTTCTTTGTCTCTTGTGACTTTCTTTGTTTTCAAGTCTATTTTGTCTGATACAAGTACTGCAACTCCTGCTTTTTTCTCCCTATTAGTTGCATGAAATGTCTTTTCCCATCCCTTCACTTTTAGTCTGTGTATGTCTTTGGGTTTAAAGTGAGTCTCTTGTAGGCAGCATATAGATGGGTCTTGTTTTTTTATCCCTTTAGTGACTCTATGTCTTTTGTTTGGTGCATTCAGTCCATTTACATTTGGGGTAATTATCGATAGGTATGTACTTATTAGCATTGCAGGCTTTAGATTCGTGATTACTAAACGTTCAAGGTTAACTTCCTTACTGTCTAAGAGTCTAACTTAACTCACTTAATATGCTATTAGAAACACAATCTAAAGGTTCCTTTTTTTTCTTCCTCCTTCGTTCTTTATATATTAGGTATCATATTCTGTACTCTTTGTCTATCTCTTGATTGACTTTGGGGATAGTTATTTTAATTTTGCATTTGCTTAGTAATTAGCTGTTCTACTTTCTTTACTGTGGTTTTATGACCTCTGGTGACAGCTATTAAACCTTAGGAACACTTCCATCTATAGCAGTCCCTCCAAAATACACTGTAGAGACAGTTTGTGGGAGGTAAATTCTCTCAGCTTTTGCTTATCTGGAAATTCTTTAATCCCTCCTTCAAATTTAAATGATAATCTTTCTGGATAAAGTATTCTTGGTTCAAGGCCCTTCTGCTTCATTGCATTAAATACATCATGCCACTCCCTTCTGGCCTGTAAGGTTTCTGTTGAGAAGTCTGATGATAGCCTGATGGGCTTTCCTTTGTATGTGATCTTATTTCTCTCTCTGGCTGCTTTTAATGGTCTGTCCTTATCCTTGATCTTTGCCATTTTAATTTCTATATGTCTTGGTGTTGTCTTCCTTGGGTTCCTTGTGTTGGGAGATCTATGCATTTCCATGGCCTGAGAGACTATCTCCTTCCCCAGATTGGGGAATTTTTCAGCAATTATCTCCTCAAAGACACTTTCTATCCCCTTTTCTCTCTTCTTCTTCTTCTGGTACCCTTATAATGCGAATACTGTTCCGTTTGGATTGGTCACACAGTTC
The DNA here is from genome assembly GCA_032199065.1 of Smutsia gigantea. Classification (NCBI taxonomy): domain Eukaryota; kingdom Metazoa; phylum Chordata; class Mammalia; order Pholidota; family Manidae; genus Smutsia; species Smutsia gigantea. Next base: position 123,866 of record JAVSCE010005161.1, on the reverse strand, counting down.
TCTCAATACTCCTTCATTCTTAGAGATCCTTTTTTCTCTCTGTGCCTCAGCTTCTTTGTATTCCTCTTCTCTAGTTTTTATTTCATTTATCATCTCCTCCACCGTATCCAATCTGCTTTTAATACCCTCCATTGTGCTCTTCAACAATTGGATCTCCAACTGGAATTCATTCCTGAGTTCTTGAATATCTTTCTGTACCTCCATGAGCATGTTAATTATTTTTATTTTGAACTCCTTTTCAGGAAGAGTCATGAGGTCAATGTTATTTAAATCTTTCTCAGTAGTTGTATTAATAATTTTACTCTGAACCAGGTTCCTTTGGCATTTCATAGTTGTATATGGCACCCTCTAAGTCCCAGAAGCTCTACTCCCTGGAGCTGCTCAGCCCCTGAAGCAATGTCAGGGTTGCAGGGGAGTGGTATTGGTGCCTGGGCGGAGGAAAGAGCTGTTTCCTCCTTCCTGGCTGCTATGCCTGTCCGCACTGCCTTAACCAGTGGGCTGAGCACACAGGTATAAGCCTCTGCGCTTTGCGTTTGTAGTTGCTGTAGACAGATCCTCCCTCTGGCTGGGCTAATGCCAGGGTAGGGTTTGCAGGTTTGCGAGCCAGGTGGTGCTGGCCAGGAGAAAGGCACAGTAAGCTGTGTATCACGGAGGGGGTCCTTGGAGCTGTGTAGCCACCCAGGGAGCTGGAGCACCTGAAGATCATCTAAGGAGGAAGATTTCTTTTTCCCCCTTAAATATGAGAGTCTATATGGCAAAGCTCCCAACCTGCTGGGCAGAGTACACCCAGACAATTTTGTCTACCTGTCCTCTTTCCTGAGCAGTGAGCTCTGTGCAATCCTTACCCCTTTAGCAGCCCTCTTGCTAAGGGCTTCCTTGAGAAGAAGTCTCTCAGACTCCTCGCTTTCCTTTTGTCCCAGAGCAGCTGGATATGGATCCCTGCTTTCCACAAGCAGCTGGAATCTCAGTATTTCCAGGAATTCTGCCTGTCTTAGCTTTCCAACCCTGTAATCACGTGAGTATCATGCAAGCACCATGAAATGTAGGTTTGTGCTCCCAGATCAGATCTACGGAGTTAGGTATTCAGTATTTCGAGGCCTCCATTCCCTCCCTGCTCCATTTCTCTTCCTCCCTCCAGTGATCTGGGGTGGGGGAAGGGCTTGGGTCTCTCTGGGCCACACCTTTGGTATGTTACCCTGTTCTGTGAGGTCTGCTCTTTTCTCCAGGTGTATGCAGTCTGGCGCAGTCCTCTTTCCTGTTGCTCTTTCAGGATTAGTTGTATTAATTATACTTTTGTATTATATGCAGTTTTAGGAGGAAGCCTGCATCTCACCTCTCACGCCACCATCTTTAGTCCAATATGTCTCTCCACCAGCCTTATAATAATTTTATAAAGTTCTTGAATGGAGTGATCTTAATCTTAGTTTCCTACAGAGTCTCTGAATGTTACATCTTCTATTAACTTCTTACTGCAACTTCTCATGAGAAAATAAGGGCCAGTTGTAGAGCTTTTCTATTACAGTACCCCATCAGAAGCTTCTGCCTACTCAGAATTAAGAACTGTTATTGATATAATAAATAAAGACACTTTTTGGTGCCAAATTCATTAGCACCATCATTACACAGGTAATGCCAGTGAGGCCTAGAGAAGTTAAGTACCTTCTAAGGCCCCATAACTTATGAGTGATAGAGCTTAATTCAAAGCCAAGACCATCTGGCTTCCAAGCACATGTGCATGGTAACAGGATCTAGTCTCAAGTGAACTTGAGACTGGTAGCCAGGTGGCTAGCAAGATAAAAACAGGTCTCTATTCCTAAAAATGGCTGTGGGAATACTACTTTTTAAATCCAGTATAGAATTCAAGGACACACAAAGATGGAATTCCTTTTATTCACAACGTAACAGCCTGAGATTGAGGCTCAAGATATTAGGAGATGGCTAGAAAAACTCAGAAAAGCAGTCACGATCACTGGATGCAGAAGGCTTACACCAGGATTTTTCTCAGCTGTGGGAGGAAGAGGAATCAAAGATCAAGAATTTGTTCGAGTAGCTGCCGTTGCAATCGTGTTAGAACCACCATGAGAGGGGCGCGGAGCAAGTCTGAGTGGCAAGAGTTGCTGATGTTTTATGAGCACTTGCTCAGTAAGAAAGTCGCATGCATTTTAAAACTTCATCCTCAGAATAACTGAGGTATGAGTAGTTAAGTGAGTAGCATTTTCATTTCCATTTTAACTATCACCAATATGAAGTTGTAACAAATATACCCAATTTAAAGACAGTATATGTTATAAAGGGATTTAAATTCTGGACTTACGCATCTTCACTCTTAGCCTCCACACTTTACTCCCCCTACCCTACCCCCAAGACCCCCATCTCCCTTCTCTTTCCTTTTGAAGTGAGAGGCAGATCAATCAGGAAAAGTGAATTCTAGCTACTTCTATTTATTAATCCAACTAAGTTAAATTGATAGCACTGTCAAATTCAGTATTTATGGAGGCCATTTGATATGTCTTTATTTGGTGGGAGGGTAGAGAAGAGGCTTCTGTCTTCAAGGAAACCCCCCATAGTCTGAGAGCTGTGGTAAGAGACATGGCAATTTTTGCTCTCCTCTCCCTAGAAGTGACCATGTGACACAGACTCTCAGTCAGCCAGGAGATGCTCATGCCTGGAGCTTTGACCTTTTGAATTCCAAGGGAAGAAGGTGACTGGTGAGAAATTTTCCACAGTGGTGAAGGAGGCATTAAAGGAGTCAAATCCTGAGCGCCCACTGGGAATGCTGTTACTCAGAGGACACCCTGATCAGGCTGTTCATGGTGGGACTTGGGCTACCTCCCTCCCTTGAGTGCTGTCCGTTTCTAAGACTCATTCTTCAGCTGTTCCCACCTCCCTCACATCAAACCCTTGAGATTCTGGATATCCTTTAGTAATTTCTTTTTTTTGCTTAAATTTGAGTTGATTTATGTTGCTTGCCACCCACAACCCATACTGACAGAGACTGCCACACCTTAGAACAACTTATAAACAAGACTAATTATATCCAAGAAATATATAGACTCTTGATATGTATAGATATCTTTCCTTAATTTTTGTTATCTTACATTTTAGCTCCTCAAAATCTTGGTCATATTACAGAAAAGGTTTTTCTTCTCTCTTAACTTACTTACATTTATCTCACTTTCAAACTTTCTTTATGATCTACTTTTCTGATTTATTCATTTGACGGCTTCTCCAGATTTCTTTCCCAGCCAGGTGGGCCACATATGGTGTCTTTAATACTTCTGTCAGCTCTCTCTCTGGGTGTTCCGCACTTTGGTTTCCCTAATCATAACCATGATTACCTTGTACTTTTACAAGGTATTTGCTTATTTCATTTACTTAGCATACTCTTCAATTAGTGACTTAGTCACAGTCAGCTTAAAGTTTCTATACTGCTCCAATTTGGAAATAAAAAAAGAGAAATGTTTCCTTTTTAAAATTTATCTAGTTTACATCAAAATAGAAAATGAGTATTTTAATTCTTTCATCACTTGTGTCTTCTATGACCTTGAGTTAGGTTGTTACAATCTTTTCTCTTGCAATAGCACTTCTAAAGCTCCAGGGTATTCATGGACTATCTTTGGTTATTATGACCCTGACATAAAGGACTACATTAGCTGTTTTTGAATAAAACAAAGTAACAAGGAGGAAGAAATATGCTAGGTAAAACTACAAATAATAGAGCTGCTTTTGCCCTTAAGGAAGTGGCATAATTTTTCTCTGGAGACTTCTGTTTAAGAAAATATTTAATGGTCTGACCTTGGGAGCTAATGCTTCATGATTTGGAAGGAGACAGCAAAACAGAAGATTGATAAATTGGCTGCAAATAAAACGAAGAGAAACTGAATGGTAGGAGCTGCCTAGAAGTGAAAGGAATAGATGAAGTCTGTAATATGGTAGAAGGCTGCCCAAGTAGAAGGGCAAACATTCTTTTGAGATAGGGATGGTTGAGGGACTTTAAAAGCTGGACTGCCTAACACTTAATTTTAAGTAGCCTGTCCCAAACCTCCAGTAAAGGATGCTACATGTCCCCTTGATTTAATGACTTTTTGGGGTGTAAATAGGTGGGGTTGATTGCCAACCTAGGGAGCAAAGGTCTCAGATGGGATAAGGGAATAGGTACAGAGGGGAAATAACACAGTAATTGACATAAAATAGCTACTCTTTCCCTAAATAGACCAGAGGAAGGAGAACTCTGAAGGAGGAATAAAGGTGGTCTGAAAGAATTCCAGTTGTAATTGTTACTACATAGCAAACATTTCAGGGAAGAAACTGACCAACTAGTGGCACAGAAATGGAGACACTGGAAGAACTACTGCAAAGAGAGGATCAGCCTGCTGAAAAACAAAACAGAACAGAAAAAAGAGCTGGATCTCCTCCTATTTCCCTCCCTGTCCTCTGCAATGCTGAAATGTGCCAGGTCTATTACTCCTCAGTAAGTACAGCTCTTAAGTGTGTAACCAAATGATACGTACTGCTTAGCACCAACGAAAGTGACGTGAGCAGGTTCAAGGTATTTTTCTATAAAAGCATTAGTCAAAAGTGGAAAATATAAAGGAATATTCAAACATCTAACAGAAATGTAACTACAATTTTTATATGTAAATTTCTTAGTGGGAATTTGCAATGAAAATTATTTCCTTATAGATGATGGTTGCAGAGGCTGTAATCTCCTATTTTACACTCATGTTTATGATTCCAAATATATGACTTATATGATTGCAGTTATAAAATCTTAATATAACAGGTCTTATTAATCTCCTTATGACTAAGAACAACTTTCAGATTTTAAAAAATATGATTAAACTCTATGGAAGTGGGCAATTCCATAACAGGGACTTCTAATGCCTAGACTAGAAAGATAAATGGTTGGGAGAGAAGACATGAGGGTATCTTAGAAAATTAAGACAGAGATTTAGGACCAAAGGAGAATGAACAGAAAGATGGGATAGAGAAGGAAAAGTTGTTGAAAAAAACAAAGTTGATGAAAATTACTTTTTAAAGCATTTGAAATAATATTTTTTTTTCCAACTTATGGTTGAGCTAAACTCTCACCTTTAGAAGGTAACACAAAGAAAATTTCTGCCTGAAAAGTAAGGATGCTTGTCTTTTAATGTTGGGGGGGCACAGGGAGGGCTGTACAACTCAGAGAAGACAAGTAGTGACTCTATAGCATCTCACTACGCTGATGGACAGTGACTGTAATGGGGTTGGTGGGGGGGACTTGATGAAGGGGGTAGTTTAATAATCATAATATTGCACATGTAATTGTAGATTAATGATCCAAAATAAATTATTTAAAAAATTAAAAAAAAAAAGAAAAGTAAGGATGGCTACTTTACTTTAAGCTAACTCATTACATTATGCAATAGCTGATCAATAATCATGCACATCTATGCTATAGTAATGGTATATCACCACCATGACAGAAAGCTAAGGTAGCTTACAATAGTTTTGAAATGAGTTTTTTGGCTTAATGTTGCTATATTTGAGTACTGGAAGTTTATAACACAATTCAGAACATGGCATTCCTCACTCAGTTCACAGTTAACATTCGAATACAGAATTTTATCATATTTTTAAGACATGTAGTTTCCTGTATAATAATGGTGGCTGTTTAAATCTGACACTCCCTACACCTTCTCTGAAAAACTATGCATATCAAAAATGATAGCAAATAAGTTACCCATAATCTACATGTAGAGCACAGGTAGGAGGTGGTGATTACTACCAAGTTAAATTATATGTAAGGAAGTAAATACATATAGAGTTAACACCATAAAAGCCAGTGCCATAGCCCAGTGGATAGAAAGTGGGTACTGAGTGAAAAGCTATCAGAAGCCTGGCAAGAATAGACTCCCCAAGAATGGAGTTGCTTGAGTACTGTTCCAAAAGAAGGCATTTGGATGTTTTCAGCACAGCATTTTCCAGCTTATAGATTGCTATGCTGACTGGAGACCTGGTGAAAGAATATAAAAACCTTTTAGGTTATAAAATGAATTAATGTGTATGAACTGAAAGCTGTTCATCACATTCAACATGTCATTTTGCTTTCTGCTCCTCACTTCAAAATAAATTATAAAATACAAAAAAATAAGTAAAAACATTACTCATTAGTGAAAACACTAAAAGCAAAGTAATATAGAGAAAGGAAAGAAACCTACTGGATAGAGCCAAAGGGACTAGATGAAAATCGACATCACTAAACAATGTAAGAAGGGAGTGCAAATCAGTGTATGGATCGGGAAGGACTTAAAGATTTTTTCCCAGGTTTTTTGAGGTATAATTAACAAATAAAAATTGTGTATATTTGTATGATGATTTAATATACATATACATTGTGAGACAATTACAATCAGATTAATACATCAACCACCTCACATAGTTACCATTTTGTGTGGGTGTGGTGAGAACACTTAGGATCTACTCTTTGCGCAAATCCCAATTATACGTTGTAATAGCATTAACTACAGTCACCTTGCTGTAGTATTTTCCTTCCCTGTGGGTGGCAGACTCACTGATATATATAAACATCCTCCCATTGATTCTTAGGTCCGTGACCTGAAACTTTGGTGGCTCCTCTGCTCCCAACCCTGGCCCCCTCAGTCTAATAGGTCTCATTCCTCTGGGTTGCAGCTGTGACTTTCTCCAGATAAGCATTTCCAACATCCAAGCCCATTCACACTTCCACCCTCACCCCACTACCTATCATCCCACACTATTTCAGGTGACTTTTCCCACATTTGGTGACTGAACTTAGCTTATCCTCACCCTTTAATTACATCATTATTTCCTGTTGACTTACCTTTCAATAGACTGTAAGCTCTACTTGTTCACCTTTATGAATTCAGTGTCTATCATGGTGTCTGGAACACTGTAGGTGCTCAATGAATATTTACTGAATGAATACTCTTGATCTCCACAAGAGAAGAAATTGAATATACAATATTGAAACTTTCAGTGAGGTACATTAAAATATGACCACAGTTGTGATTACTCTTTCTGTCAACTTAGGCAGAAGCACTCAATTAGAAGGAAAGGTATTCAGATCCATTCTCTGCAAATTGTATCACCACCTTAGATGGAATTGGATGAACTGATTTGAGGTTATCATACTACTTTTCCACATCTGACATCTAATCTGGCATTTCCATGCCTGTTGCAGCCATCAGCATAATTTTGACTTTTACAAATTCTTGCAAAAATAGTTTTTAAATTATGGATCTGTAACTTCAGTTACTGTTATTTCATCCAATCTTTACCACACACTGCAGCTACCAACTTCCACCAACAGCGAGTAGACCATGTTGCTCTTCTAACCAAGAATTTACAGTCAGTGACTCTACACTGCACACACATTTTATTGACAGTGAAGAAAATTATGCAACTTACCTTTACAATTTTCATCCTTCCTTCTTTTCTTAATAAATTAATCAATTTCATTGGTGAAATTCACATAACATAAAATTAACCATTTTAAAGTAAACAAGTCAATGGTATTTGGTTCATTAAGAGGTCATACAACCACCACCTGTCTCTGATTCCAAAACATTTCATCACTCCAAAAGGAAACTCCACACCAATCAGGCAGTTAACTCCCCATTCCCCACTCCCCTGGGGACCACCAAACTGCTTTCGGTCTCTATGGATTTAACTCTCTGGATACTTCATATAAAGTTGGCCCTTGAACATTGTGAGGGCTAAGAGTGCTGACCCCAATGTAGTTGAAAAGATGCGTGTAACTTCTGACTCCCAAAAAACTTAACTACCAATAGCCTACGGTTGACTGAAAGCCTTGCTGATAACATAGTCAGTTAATAGGTATTTTGTAGGTTATATGTATTATATACTCTATTCTTACAACCAAGTAAGCTAAAGAAGAGAAAATGTTTTTTTCAAATTGTCACAAATCTCCAAAAATTTTTCTAAAAATACTTATTTAAAAACATTAATGTATAAATGGACCCAGGCAATTCAAATCTGTATTGTGCAAGGGTCACTTGTATATGGAATCAAACAATATATAACTTTTTGTGTCTAGCTGCTTTCCCTTAGGATGATGTATTTGAGTATCGTCGGTGTTATAGCACCTAGCAGTAGTTTATTCCTTTTTGTGACCAAATAATATTCCATTGTATGGATGTGACTTGTGTTTATCCATTCACCTACTAATTGACATTTGGGTTCTTTTTGGCTATTGTGAGTAGTACTGCTATAGGTATGCATGTATAGGTAGTCGTTTGAGTACTTGTTTTCATATCTTTTGGATATATACCTAGGAGTGGAATTTCTGGGTCATATGGAAATACTTTTTTAGGAATTGCCAAACTATTTTCCACAGTGGCTGAACCCTAACACTTCCACCAGAAATGTACGAGGGTAGTAATTTCTTCACATCCTTGCCAACACTTGTATTTTTTTTTATTATAGCATCTTAGTGGATGTGAAGTAGTATCTCATTGTACTTTTAATTTTCTTTCCCCTAATGGCTAATGATGTTAAGTATCTTTTCATATGCTTTGGAGATATGTCTATTTCAGTCCCTTGCCCACTCTTTAGTTGTATTGTTTGTCCTCTTATTATTGAGTTCCAAGAGTCTTTGTGTATTCTGGATACCAGACCCTTGTAAGATATGATTTACAAGCATTTTCTCCCATTCTGTAGATTATCTTTCACTTTCTGTATAATGTCCTTGGATACATCAAAGTTTTTAATTTTGCTGAAGTTCAACTGACCTATTTTTTAAAATTTTGTTTGTGTTTTTGTTGTATCTAAGAATCCATTGCCAAATTCAATGTCATATAGATTTACCCAATGTTTTCTTCTAAGTGTTTTATGGTTTTAGCTCTTATATTTAGGTCCTTTATGTATTTTGAGCAAGTTTTTACATATCGTGTGAGGAAGGAGTTTCCCTCTTCTTTTTATATAATTTACCATTCAGGAAAACAGAAATGCCTTCACCCAGAATAAATTCATCTCCAAGCCTTTATTATATTCTTCTGTCTACAGTGACTTTCCTTATAGTCATCCCTACCAGGGCTTACATTACCAGTCACTCAATGTGCTCCATAAATACCAATTCTACTTTGTATTTCTTAAACTCCTGTATCTTTCTCCACTTCTCAGCTTACCAAAATTAACAGAAATAATTTCTTTTCTCTTAACTCTCATAACCTCTCTTATGGTACTAATTCATAATTTATTTATTTATCCAAATAATTATCCACACATCCAAAGACTAAAGAAATCATTACTGGGTACTTACTCTTGTTCTGCTAAATACTAAACCCTTTTCAAAACCTGTCATTTATTATGGATTTATGAAGATATTTTCTTTTTCCTACTAGTGTGGCAGTTTGAAACACAAGAGTATCATCTCATTGACTTCTTCATCTCTCACAAGACTCACTCAGCAAATGGAGTGAATTAATGAACGCACAAACATGATCATTTTCTACACATTGTCAATATAAACAATTGTCTCTAAATCCTTTGACCTCATATATTTTCTGCTAACATAAAGGACTGATCTCAGCTTAGACTAGGGAAGTTTATACACACCTTCCCAAAATTTATCAAATTTTCTTTACCATCTCTCCTTGGGCCCCCTTCTTCCCCTTCCTTTGTAAATGTGATTTTCAGTTTCCCCAAGGTGGGAATTGTTGCAGGAAGATAACCAGCTATTCCCTGGCAGAGAACCCAAAGAATGCAGGATTACTTCAACTCACTTGCTTATAGATTTTATGTAAATGATTTTGCCAGTCTCCTTTGAAGTTTGAGTAAAGCCATTTAACAAAATGCCAATATAAGAAGTTCATACATTCATACATCTTTAAGTATTTCCCAAATACTCCTTGAGTAAGGACTAGAAGAAGTTTGATAGTTTTGTTATTTTGCGTGTGTGTGTGTGTGTGTGTGTGTGTGTGTGTGTGTGTGTGTGTGTAGTATGTACCTTATCCACAGTAAACAGTTTTCCAAAATTTTTATCTAAGTAGCCTTGAAGCAATGAAAATGGCCATAATGGTATAGGATTGATAGTTTCCAACACAACATCCGACATTTCAATCATGTTCCACATCAAGTAAAGACACATTGTTGGATCTTTTCTAGGTCTTTGAATTTTTTGAATTGATAGATTTTGATTACCTATTTTCTCCAAGCTACATAATAGTCCTCAGATAGAAAATTTCTTAATTTAAATATTATTTGCTACACAGTACTGGTAAAATAAAAAAATGATTTGAAAAGAGAAGAGTGAAAGGTGACAGGCATTCAGAAAATAAATACTGTTGGTGTGCTGAAAATAAAGCACAAGAGTTATGATCTATTAAACACTACGTTCAATTTAATTTAAAGTAAAATCCTGATAACAGTGTCTCTAATTAGGTGGATATTTTTGGTTTCTCTTGCTTCCCAGCATGACGTCCCAAAGCACTTGCTGATTTTTAGCAGTGCATTAGATGGCAGTGTTCACATAGTTTACAACGGCACTTACTGCAGTCGTGTTATTGCAGATCCAACTAGGCACCTTCATTTTGGATTTTTACACCATTTCAGTCTCCAAAGCTGCTATTTTCCAGGACTTCTTTTATGCCTTTGGTGCAACTAGGGGAAAAAAAACATTTATAAGAATATTAGTAATTGTGGATATCCTATGACAAACATAAAAGTATGTCTTTTTGAATCCTTATGCCTTACTGAGCAATAAGGAAACATGGCAGATCATACCTGTTTCTTGCAGGTTAAGTTCACAGAAATTCACATTGCTGTCATTTGCAACTACAAGACCACCCATGCTCACCTCACAGTAAAGGCATATCTTTGTTATAAAGAAACTTGCAAGGTTTGAATCACATTCTTTCTTAAAAATTGTTCCTAATTTAAGTCTTATTCAATTCGCTGTTGTTTTCCTTATTCCTTTCCCCTTTGTGTCTTTATTGACTTTGACCTTTTGACTTTGAAAAGAAAAACTCTATTCTAACCCTCCATGTGCTTCTATTTATTTTTATCCTCAGATCCAAAAAGCATAATATGCCCAGTTCCAAGCTTGATTAACTCTATTGGAGCAGAATCCATTTGGCACATGGACCAGATGCCAAATAATTTAATATGTCTTAGATGCCATCAGGGAAATATCTCCAAGGCCTAAGTCAAGATGCCTTTTCACATTAGGGCATAGATTTTTTTTTAGAAATTTAGCTTAAAAAAACAAATCCCCAAGTTACTGTTTTTCTCTAAGTAGTTGAATGGTCTCCCTTCTCCAATTTCTATTGCCCAGCAAAGTCTGTTTTCTAGTTTGCCAGAAACACTGGGACCTCTTGACCCAGGGAGGAATGATGCCATGTGTTAAATTCACCTAAACTAAATTTAGAAGCATCTTTTTCCCTACACCAATTGAGATCAAGCAGTCTGCATGGAGAGGACAGGCAGGATTTTGAGAACGAAGGGCTTAGAGGTCAGAAGAATAAAGGGAGCTTTGTAATACCTGAGATTTAACCCTTTTTATTCCTTCCAGAAACACCAGAGATTTGGGCTATACCTAATAAACATTCAAGTGGAATAAAATCCTTTTGGAAGGAGGAACTTGCAAAAAATGTTAAATAAATACCATCCAACTGTGAATAATAATGTATATCTAATTACAATTCTTTTTCACATATAGATGAAATAGATTCTCTTATCCTATTTTGTAGATCAGGAAAGTGAGACTCAGTGATGTAGTAGTTCAAGTTCACAGATCTAAGACAAACACAACTTCCAACTTCTGGTCTAGTCTTTTTACCAAACTCTGAAAGCTCAACCAAACCCAGTGCAATTTTTTTTTCTGTATAACAGTCTGGATAATGTATTTATTATTTAAACATTGGCTCAAATTTCTCTTGACTTATTTGTTTGGGGCAAAGCTAGAGGTTATGCTCTCTTCTGGTCAGGAAGCCATTATAACTATAGAGGCTCACTCACTTCTTAGCTGGTTAAATTGCCATATTACTCCCCATTTAATTTGAAAACTTTTAGGAGTCCCTTTCCTCTGGTTGAAGATTTTTGAAGGTGTGGGCAGTGTTTTAGAGGATTCATCTCTTAAAGGAAGACCGAAGCACAGAAATTCCCTTTAAATGAGTTTCCAGGAGAAAACAAAAATTTATGAAGTTGCGATAGACTACATTTGCTTTTTAATACCCACCATATGTCTAGTTTTATTCAGGGACTAGAGGAGTGGGTTAGTGCTTATTTTCACAGATTATATAAATAACAGCCCACTATTGCTTATGTCTTCTAGGTGACAATATTTTGGATTGTACTAAATAAAGTGCAATGGAAAAACTTAAAACCATCCTTAATTATTAACAGAGACAGTCCACTAATAGGTCTTTAGTTAGTGCCTGTAATACTTGGCTGTGAGATTTTAGAGTGTGGATTGTGTAACAACCAGAGACAAAGGTGACTGCTTTCGGGGATTTCAATATTAATATTTCCATTTCCTGTTGTTTTGCTCTCCTGTTGATTTTTTTAGGCTTTGCTTAATGACCTATAAATCTAAAACTGAGTTTTAGCATAAAGGGCCAGTAACATACTTTCCTATTTTTCTTTTCTTCTCTGTCTCCTTTTAGGACACCAAGCACCAACCTCCCCATTTTCCTTTCCCTCTCTCTCAGTGGTGGAAGTGCAAAGAGACCTGGCCCCGTTTAGTGCCCAGAGGGAACGAAGGTACTAACATTTGTGGAGAGCTCTCATGTCCAGGCACTGTGCTAACCTGTTACATATGTGGTGGTATAATATTTCAAAGTGCTAATTGTCTGGTGTAACTGCCAATTCTCCCCAGCTTGGCAGCTAAATGGAAAAGCAACATGGCCGTGGGGACGATTTACAGTGGGGAACAAAGTTCTTTAGCTTTTGAGTTCAAAGGGCACCATCTGGGTATGAGAAGGGAACATTTTTGAAAAGGAATGCAGGGAGAACAGGTTTTTCTTCCTAATTTGAGACTAAAGAGATTAAGGAGCCTGGAGCTGGCAACCAAGTCACCTCCGAAGTTGCCCAGTTTCCCCAAACACTGGATTTGATGTGACTTTTTACTTTCCTTCCTTGAGATGTTGCTTTGTTTTGGGGGCCACCCAGAATCAGCAGTTTTGCAAAGGGTCACAGATGGAGGTTACTTCTTTGGGATTTGTGACAAAAAGGGAACAGTTGAGTACAAAGGACATTGACTAAAGAACTGATTAAACATTTTGGCTGAAGTGTTTACAGATACACTGTTTGGTAGTGGACTTAAATCTTGCTACTCTTCCTCATTTGAAAGTTAATAACAAACAGGTCTTGTCAAGCCTACCTTCTTGATCCTTCTTCCCTCTATTTCAGAAGGCTTACAGGCTTCTGCCTGCTGCCTTTATTTTAAGGAGTACCACTATGAGGGCTTTCTAGCCTTTGTGGCAAATCTTTGTAAGTTCCTGTGTTCTTTAAATGACACTTCTCTTGTCCACCCCCCCTATCCTCACCATCTGTCATCTGGCTTTCAGTCAGTGCCCCTTTCTTCCTTCCATGCCTGTCCCAGCACATCCTATGTGCAGCACACTCCCGCGGGTGGCTTTCCCCTGGAGTTAGTTCTCTGGCAATGAGCAAGGTTGGGCAGGGTCGGGTAGGCATGGGGGTGGGGAGAGAGGTTATTTACTCTCTTTAGAAAGTTGTCACTTTGGCATGAAAAGTTTGACTTTCAGGAGTAGAAGAGTTTAGTATACTGCTAGGAGGAATCCTCCCTACTTCCTCCTTCCTCAGAAAACAAGCCCGACCCTGATCTCATTACTTCCTGAGTTTCTAATTTTAAAGTGTGGCTGAAGCCGTCAGCTTCAGAACAGCAGTAACCACCAGCTGCTGGCACGGCAGAGGGAGAGATGAGCTTTTCAGTCTCTATTGCTCATGATAAGTTATCTGTTTTAGTGGTGTGTCTACTGTGCGTGAACCGCACTAGATGCGCTAGATGTTAGGGTCTTGGGTTCACGCACAGCCAATCCTCTGTGCCGATGTCACCTTGGACAACAAATCGTTAGTCTCTTGTCTCAATTCTCATCTGCAGGATGGATTTCTACTGCTTCTGAATTAGGATAAAATGAGAAGAATTAGGATAAAATGATATGCAAACTTGTTCAAGATAAGGATGCTTTAAAAAAAAAAGAATAGCGGTATTGTTCTAAAGAGACACTATGATAAAAATATCCTCTCTTTTATTGAAGACTAATAGACTCAAAATGTATGTACTATTTAAAATGGACTTCAAAGCAAATCCATTTTAAGAAAGTAAAATTTGAGCCGTTATTGACAACTTCATGTTGCATAAATTATTTAAACCAAAAAGTTTTGTAAAACTGAGCAAATTGTGTTCATTATAAGTTAGAGTCTTCCTTTTACTTTGAAAGTAACAGTCAGGCAAATTAAAATCCATTGTGCAAGGCAAGTGAGTACAAAGAACAATGACTTGTTAGATTCATGCTCCTTCATAAGAGTTCTTGTTTAGTTCCAGTCTTTAAGAAAAGTTACCATTTTTTTATATTTGCTGGTGACAATCAAATGCAACAAAAGTTTTAAAGAAAAAAATCTAAATAAATATTTTAGAGGATATGCAGATCTATTTTCATTTTCACCGATGGAAATACAGCAAAGTTGGTTATAATATACTTATTTCAATCAGAACAATGCCAGTTGAATCTTTCCTTCATACAAAAAAAATGTAGTTTAAGTGAAAAAGTATGCTTTCATGTCACATTGATGCCTTATGTAGCCTATATTTTGAAATTGATAGATGATATACATACTCTTTTCTATCTTGTTAAAAACAAAAATCAAATTGTAAGTTTGTTTCTTTCCAACTGTTGTGATATGACAGGAAAATAGTAGAAGAGTTGGTCAAAGATTAAGGCTGAAGGATTAATGTAGTCCGTAGGTGCAACACGTGAGGGCAAGAGGCAAAACTGTGAGTACAGCAAAAACATTCTTGCATTTCCATAGGAAAATGATGGAAAGTGGGAGAAAACCTGATTTGCCTCAAATGCAAAGCTATCTCAGGACTCTGTTAACTACATTCCTTGGATGAGATTCAGAAGTATCACATCTCTCATGTCACTCCCCCACCACAAACATTTGCACAGCTGATGGAAATTTAAAGCTGTATGTGTAATGACATCAATATTTCAATTTAGAAACTTACATCTGATTAAAGACTACAGCACTCTCTCTCTTTCAGTTTGTTCCATGTACTGGTGTTTTTTGGTAAATATTTCTATCCACTGTACAGGATTATAAATAGTTTTGAGGTAACCCCTCCTCCCCCACTTTGTGAACTGTATCTCTGGCAAGACTTACACCTTGCTTATTGTGAAGCCTTAATACTTTTAATTAAAATTTAAGAAATGAAATGTATGCAGTTTACATGGTGTCCATTTACTGAAAACTATAAACATATGTTCAGATCAAATAGAATACTAATCACAGAATCACCCAGGTAGAACTATACATACACAACTGAAAATAATGTAGTAACAATCTCAGAAAAATAAACACTACTTTTAAAAGAACAATCTTGCTCTGGGAAATACTAGAAGGAAGTGTCTGCATACACCAGAGATGTCCAGGTATCTCTATGCGCTCCCTGCTCCCTGTTTTCCAATTCTCTGCCTTTCTCTGCCTTGCTTGGTCCTCTAGGAATGCAGCGTCTATGAGCATTTTTGTACAGGTTGTCTGTGTGACCATAAATCTTTATTTCCCTGGGAAGAATGCGCAAGAGTCAAATTGCTGAGTTGTAAAGTAAGTGCATGTTTTGTTTTGTATAATGGTTCCATTTTGACCTTGCTCATAGCTCTGTAAATATTCTCTTTGTAATCCTTTGAGTTGGTCATCTTTTTCTTGTTGGGACTTACATACTGAAGTTGGAGAAAAGCAAAATGATGGAAATGTAAGAAGTCTCCAACTTCCATACAAATTGTTCAGCCATCAGTTCTCTGCATATAAATATATATGCCACAACTTGTTTAACATGGACAAGGGGCTGAGGTGGGTGGGTGGGTGGAAAGGGTATGGGGATAAAGGGGCACAAAAATTCTCCATCATAATATAAGTTGGTCTCAGGATGGTGGTACAGCATGGAGGAAAGAGCCAATGATTCTGTGACATCTTCCTATGTTGACAGATAGTAGCTGTACTAGTTGGGGTGAGGATTTAATAATATGGGTTAACTGTTGAACTGCTGTGTTGCATATTTGAAACTAATATAAAATTGATGTCAATGATGCTTCAATAAAAAAATAAAAATAAAAATAAATAAGTAAATATGCCACCATTAAAAAACCTCACAACTGTAAATATAGGATAAGAAAGCTGACCAAAGAAAATAATTGTCTTTTCCCACCTATCATAAGAAATCCAATACAACATTATTTTCTGAAATAAATCATCAAAGCTTAATTTGGTTATATCTACTAGCTATTGTCTTTTATACGTCATGTGGATTCTACACATAAAATAAAAACATCAGAAAGCTACAAAAATCAAATTAACAGTAAAAATGAGTATCACCCACAAGTATCTGACTGTGTGGCCTCAGAAGCACACCTTACATGTCCAGCACAACTGCATATATTGTTAGAAAGGGCAGAGGAAATATATCATGCCCAAGGTACAATCCTGATGTAATAGGATGCTCTGAGCCCCTTCTCCAATCAAAGTGCCGCATATCATTAATCATTCATTCAATGCATTCCATAAATATTTGTTGATCATCTACTATGTAAAATGCACTCTATAGAGAGAAGCAAGGTATGTTTCCACACTCCAAATTAATTCTCTGAGGACAGAATAATTCATCAGAAGTAGCTTGGGATATCTTCCAAACACTAGTAAATGTGTTAGCAAACTTTAAGAGAGGAACTCTGTGCTTGGATTAAAATAGCTGCAGAATTACAGTATTTGTGTGACAAAATACTGGAATCAGACAAATTCGCCCAGAAATAAAAGCTTGACTTTACAAGGTCTTGGAGGTAATTGGTACAGTAAAAATACTGATTACAAAAATTTTCCTACTGACTTTATTGTGTATGAGTGATACAGACTTAGATACAAAATTTCTAGATCTTATTAAAAGGCGGATATTCGTTTAACGTAAGGTCAGAAACTTGGCATGCTATATTGCACAAAAGAGTAGCGTAGATAAGGAAATAGCTCAAACATAGAAAAAGGTGCAGATACCATTATTACTCTCCAGAATGCACAGGACTAGAAAGTGGGCAGGAATCAGGGGACCTTAGACAAAGTCAGCCTCTAGCTGTGTATACTTTCCCACTGTGTGTAACCTTTGGTAATTCAATGCCTAGGTATCCTCCCTGCCTCCATCTCTCTCTTTCTCCACCCAAAGAAAGTTAAAAATAATGGGATAATACCTGCCTTCACAAAGTAATTGCCCCTTACTTCACCAGATGGTTAGAATGGTCAAAATGAGAAGCTGTATATGAAAAAAATGGTTAAATACACCCACACATACCTATGTAAACAAATAGCATGATTTTATACAAAAAGTTACACTTACTCCTGCCAGTTTTCCATTAAAATGCTTGGAAACCCCTTTTGAAATGATATTATTATGACTACTTTCTGTGTTTCAAAAGAATCTATCTCATTATGTTAAATTCCCATTTTGGTCAGACCACCCTTCCTTGCTTTAATCACCCATTTTATTCATCAGATGGCTTAAAATTACCTTTGATATTTTTCAAAAAGTACAGTTAAATCCTCAAAGAAGAGAACATTTGTCATTACTGAAGATATCTGAATTTGCCTCATGCTTTTATGTCAACTTTTTAGTTTATTATATACATGTATTTCTCTCTATATAAAGCCATGTAACTCTTAAGCGTAAAGCTTACTGAATTTTCACAAAATCAGAACCCAGGTCACGAAGTAGAACAGTACTGGCCCAAAAGCCTCTCTTTTGCTCTTACAGTTACTAATTCCCTTTTTCATCAAAGGTAACTACTACCAGGATATCCATCAACATAATTTACATAGAGGAACTTTATACAGGTAGGATTACGAGGAATGCAGACTTTTGTGTTATTTACTCAAAATTGATAATTATCAGGTTGTTGCATATATTGATAATTTGTTCATTTTCACATGAAAATATATTGAATGAATATTATGAATATGCCACCATTATCCATTGTGATGGTTTGATGACCATTTGAGGGGAACATTAACAAGTTTGGGGCTATTTCAAATAACGTTGCTATAAACATTTTTGTACATGTTTTTGATGAACATATGTATGCATTTTTCTTGAGTACATTCTTAGGAGTGGACTTGCTGCATTAATGGAAATCTGTATTTTCTATTTCATTAGGTACTACCAGTTTTCAAAAGTGACAGTATCAGTGTGGACTCCCATCATTAGTGTATAAGAGTGCCACTTTTTTTTTAATGATGTGTTACTTAAATTCCAAACATAGGGTGGAATTTATAAGTGATTTGACTGTTATTGATTCTGCCTCTCTTTATAGTCAGAGAAGATATTCTGCCTGATTAAAATCCTTTGAAGTTTGTTGCAGCTTGCTTTATAGGCCTGTATATGGCCATTTCGATGACTTCTCAATGTTTCCTTGAAATAGAAGTTGCATTCTGCAGTTGTCTGTGCTTTACTGTATATTAGGTCAGTCCAGTCAAGTGTGTTAAAGTGTTCAGATCTTCTACAATATTAATGATTTTTTTTTGCCTGATTTTTCTTTCTATTCTGAGGTAGGTATTTGAAATCTCTCACTATGACAGCGTGACTCACTATGACTTACTATGCCTTCTTTTTTATAGTCTGGCAATTTTTTCAGTACTTATTTTGAGGGTATATATATTTGTAGGTACATATAAAGTCTAAGAGTTGTTTTATTTACTTTGTGGGGGAATGTGAGGGAATATCTCTTTTTATGTTTAGTAATGTTTCTGATCTTAAATTCTACTTTGTCTGACAGTAATTTGCATGTTCTAGTTTTCCTTCAGTCAGTGTTTTTATGGAATATTTTTTTCATGCTTTTACTGTCAACCTTTCTTTGTCCTTTTATGTGTCTTTATAAATGTGTCTTTTAAACAACATTTATTTTGGATTTTTAAAATCCAGTCTGGTGGTTGCTTTTCTAAAATTTACCGTACTTAGTCTGCGTAACTTGGTGTGTGTGGTTTTGCTTTTTGTTTGCTTTTTGTTTTTTATTGAAGTGAAATTTACATAGTGAGATGTATCTTAAGTGTGTAATATGCCAAATTTTTACATATCTGAAGTCCAGATAAGCAACACTTTAATCAAAATGTAGAACCTTTCCATCATTCCAGAAATTTCCATCGAATATATTATAATCTCCACTCCCACAGATAACCATTGTTTTGAGCTCCAGTGCCATAGATGATATGTACTTCATATAAACGAATTATACAGCATGTAAGCTTTTATGTATAGTTTCCTTTCCTCCACGATATATGACACATGCTTAGCATGTATCAGTAGCATTCTTTTTTTATTGCTGAGTAGAATTACACTGTATGATTTTTTTCCTGCTGACATTCTTGTTGTTGTTACCCATTCTTGTATGTTATGAATAAAGCTGTTATAAGCATTTGTATGTACATAAATTCCCATTTCTATTTCTTCTGGGAGAAATACGACTGGGTGACATTTCTGGGTCATAGGAGAGATGTACACTTAACTTTATAAGAAATCGTAAAAAAGTCTTCCAAAGCCATTGAACAGCTTTACACTTGTATGATACATTTGACATTACATCTCTCTTACTCTGCTTTCTGTTTGCTCTGCCTGTTCTATGTCTCTTTACCTTACCGATTTTTTTTTTTGTATCCTTTGGATTTCATAGAATACTTTCATCATCCATTTTCCTTCAACTTTTGGCTACATATTCTCAAGTTAATTACATTAGAGAAATCATAATATGAATTCTTAAGCTATAAAAGTTTAATATAAATCAAATCTTTACCACTTTTTAGACTACATAAGGATCCTAAAATGCTTTAAAGTCATTTATAGTCACCTCTTGCCTTTTGTTTTTGTCATCATGCACCTTATTTCTATAAGTATTTTTTAACCACAAAAGGCAAAATTATTAATTTTAGTCAATATTTATATTTACCCACATATTTAAGATTTCATTGCTTTTTATTCTTTCCTGCATTTCTGTGCTTTCATATCTTATAATCTTCCTTTTGCATGAAAAATTATTTTAAATGTTTATTTTATGCAGGACTTTTGGCAACAATTTGTTATAGTTTTAGCTTGTCTACTTTAGTTTGTTTTTGTTTTTTCATTTTAGAAGAAACCTTCACAAGTTATAGATTTCTAATTTGGCAGGTGTCTTTTTTTTTTAACTTAAAGGATGTAATGGCATTGTTTCCTGACTTTATTTCTACTGAGGAATTCATTATAGGGATTATTTTGCTTCTTGAAAGTAAAAGCTTGTAACTTTTCTCTAGATGCTTTAAACGTTCTCTCTTTTTTCAGTAAATTTTAGTATTTTGTGTAGGCATGTTTCCTTGTATTTGTCATACTTGGGTTCATATTGGCTTTTGAATCTGTGGCTTGATATTTTTTATTAGTTTTGAAGACTTATTGGCTAGTATGTCTTCAGATATTGATTCTTTTTCTTTCGTTCTTTTTTTCCCCTTTGGAACTCTAATCATATATATATATTTGACTTTTACATCTTGTCCCATATTCTTGTAGTCTCTTCTAGCTTTGTTTTATCTATACTTTGATCTATATATTTTTTCCTTGGACCTATTTCCTGGGTCAGTTCCCTTTCTTCAGTTGTGACTAAGCTATTATTGTGCCTACATATTACATTCTTAATTTCAGTTTATCACAATTTTTAGTTCTAGAGGTCTCACATGATTCCTTCTTTGAATAGATTTCAACTTTCTTATTGTCTTAAGTTGGTTCATGTTACTATAACAAAATACTTTAGATTGGGTGGCTTATAAATTATTTTCCTTATTTTCCTTATGATTTTAGAGGCTGTGAAGTCCAACAAAAAGGTGCTGGCAGATTTGCTGTCTGGTGAGGGCCACTTTCTGGTTCAGAGACTGCTGTCCTTTCACTGTGTCCTCAAAAGGTGGAAGGGGTAAGGCCACTCTCTGGGATCTCTTTTATAAGGGCACTAATCCCCTGCATGGGGTTCTGCCCTCATGACCTATTCACTTCACAAAGACCACCTTCCAATGCCATCACACTGGAGATTAGGGCCAACATATGAATTTTGGTAAGACACAAATATTCAGTTTATAGTACTAATAAAATTGTTCATTTCATCAAATATTTTATTGAGTTATGGTCTGTGCTGCATAACTCTATTACTTTGTATTATCTCTGCATAGGTCATTCATTTTCTCTCTAGGTCTGATCTCAGAATGTTGGGTTCACTTCTCTATGCTTACCTTCTCTAGAGAATCTTAATCCCTCAGGTTCCAGACTCGTTTTTGGGTTCCCAGTTCTGTGAGACTATAGAAAACTCTGCTCAGCTTCTCTGCCTCTTCATATCTACATTCTGCTAAACTTGCATGTGCTACTTAGGAAGGCAGATAGCTTCAGAGAAAACTGGCATCAAATGTGAAGCTCATCTTGATGAATTCCTCTTCCCTTTGGGATCTTCGCCCCTTAAGTATGGCTTCCTTAAAAGCTCGACAAAACTTCAAGCATATTCTCAAAAGGTGTTTTGTCAAGGTTGTTAAGATATTCTTAGTGGGAGGATTAAACATGGCGGCGTGAGAGCTGAGACAGAGGCTTCTTCCTAAAACTGCATATAATACAAAAGTATAATTAATACAACTAATCCTGAAAGAGCAATGGGAAAGATGACTGTGCCAGACTGCATACACCTGGAGAAAAGAGCAGACCTCACAGAACAAGGTAACATAACATACCAAAACTGTGGCCCGGCAGGACCCAAGCCCTTCCCCCACCCCAGCTCACCAGCAGGAGGAAGAGAAATGGAGCAGGGAGGGAGTGGAGGCCTGGGACTACTAAATACCTAACTCTGGAAATCTGCTCTGGGAGCACAAACCTACATTTCATGGTGCTTGCATGATACTCTCATGATTACGGGGTTGGAAAGCTAAAACAGGCAGAATTCCTGGAGAGACTGAGATTCCAGCCACTTGTGGAAAGCAGGGATCCATATCTGGCTGTTCTGAGACTAAAGGAAGGCAGGCAGTCTGAGAGACTTCCTAACAAGGAAGCCCTTAGCAAGAGGGCTGCTAAAGGGGCAAGGATTGACAGAGCTCACTGCTCAGGAGAGAGGACAGGTAGACAAAACTGTCTCGGTGCACTCTGCCAATCAGGTTGGGAGCTTTGCCATATAGACTCTCATATTTAACGAGGAAAAAGAAATCTTCCTCCTTAGATGATCTTCAGCTGCTCCAGCTCCCTGGTTGGCTACACAGCTTCAAGCACCCCCTCCGTGATATGCAGCCTACTGCACCTTTCTCCCAGTCAGCCACAACTGGCTCCCAAAATGGCACACCCTACCCTAGCATTAGCATAGCCTGAGGGAAGATCTGTCCACAGCAACTACAAATGCAAACCATAGAGACTTATACCTGTGTACTCGACCCACTGGTTCTGGCAGTGGCGGTAGGCATAGCAGCCAGGAAGGAGGAAACAGCTCTTTCATCCCCGCAGGCACAAATACCACTCCCCTGCGACCCCTGATATTGCTTCAGGGGCTGAGCAGCTCCAGGAATGGAGCTTCTGGGCACAAGAGGGCACCATATACAACTATGAAACACTAAAGGAACCTGGTTCAGAGTAAAATTTTTAATACAACTGCTGAGAAAGATTTAAATGACATTGACGTTATGACACTTCCTGAAAAGGAGTTAAAAAAAAATCATTAGCATCCTATTGGAGGTACAGAAAGATATTCAAGAACTCAGGAATGAATTCCAGTCAGAGATACAGTCACTGAAGAGCACAATGGAGGGTATTAAAAGCAGATTGGATACAGTGGTGGAGACAATAAATGAAATAGAAACTAGAGAAGAGGAATACAAAGAAGCTGAGGCACAGAGAGAAAAAAGGATCTCTAAGAATGAAAGAATATTTAGAAAATTGTGTGACCAATCCAAATGGAACAATATTTGCATTATAGGGGTACCAGAAGAAGAAGAGAGAGAAAAAGGGATAGAAAGTGTCTTTGAGGAGGTAATTGCTGAAAACTTCCCCAGTCTGGGGAAGGAGATACTCTCTCAGGCCATGGATCTCCCAACACAAGGGACCCAAGGAAGACAACACCAAGACATAGAGTAGTTAAAATGGCAAAGATCAAGGATAAAGACAGACTATTAAAAGCAGCCAGAGAGAGAAATAAGATCACATACAAAGGAAAGCCCATCAGGCAATCATCAGACTTCTCAACAGAAACCTTACAGGCCAGAAGGGAGTGGCATGATGTATTTAATGCAGTGAAGCAGAAGGCCTTGAACCAAGAGTACTTTATCCAGAAAGATTATCATTTAAATTTGAAGGAGGGATTAAACAATTTCCAGATAAGCAAAAGCTGAGGGAATTTACCTCCCACAAACTGTCTCTACAGTGTATTTTGGAGGGACTGCTATAGATGGAAGTGTTCCTAAGGTTTAATAGCTGTCACCAGAGGTAATAAAACCACAGTAAAGAAAGTAGAACTTCTAATTACTGAGCAAATGAAAAATTAAATTAACTATCCCCAAAGTCATCAAGGGATAGACAAAGAGTACAGAATATGATACGTAATATATAAAGAATGGAGGAGGAAGAAAAAAAAAGAACCTTTGATTGTGTTTCTAATAGCATATTAAGTGAGTTAAGTTAGACTCTTAGACAGTAAGGAATTTAACCTGGAACCTTTGGTAACCACGAATCTAAAGCAATGCCAATAAGTACATACCTGTCGATAATCACCCTAAATGTAAATGGACTGAATGCACCAAACAAAAGACATAGAGTCACTGAATGGATAAAAAAACAAGACCCATCTATATGCTGCCTACAAGAGACTCACTTTAAACCCAAAGACATACATAGACTAAAAGTGAAGGGATGGGAAAAGACATTTCATGCAACTAATAGGGAGAAAAAAGCAGGAGTTGCAGTACTTGTATCAGACAAAATAGACTTGAAAACAAAGAAAGTCACAAGAGACAAAGAAGGACATTACATATGATAAAAGGGTCAACCCAACAAGATATAACCATTATAAATATCTATGTGCCCAACACAGGAGCACCTACATATGTGAAACAAATACTAACTGAATTAAAAGAAGAAATAGAATGCAATGCATTCATTCTAGGTGACTTCAACAATCCACTCACTCTGAAGGACAGATCAACTAGACAGAAAATAAGTAAGGAGAGAGAGGCAATGAACAACACAATAGAACAGATGGACCTAACAGACATCTATAGAACTCTACACCCAAAAGCAGCAGAATACACATTCTTCTCAAGTGTACATGGAACATTTTCCAGAATAGATCATGTCCTAGGCCACAAAAAGAGCCTCAATAAATTTAAAAAGATTGAAATTGTACCAACCAGTTTCTGAGACCACAAAGGTATGAAAGTAGAAATAAATTAAGCAAAGAAAATGAAAAACCCGAAACAAATGGAGACTTCACAATATGCTTCTAAATAACCAATGGATCAATGACCAAATAAAAACAGAGATCAAGCAATATATGGAGACAAATGACAACAATATTCAACACCGCAAAATGTGTGGGACAGAGCGAAGGCTGTGCTAAGAGGAGGTATACTGCAATACAGGTCTACCTCAAGAAAGAACAATCCTATATGAGCAGTCTAAACTCACAATTAATGAAAATAGAAAAAGAAACACAAATGAGGCCCAAAGTCAGTAGAAGGAGGGACATAATAAAGATTAGAGCAGAAATAAATAACATTGAGAAGAATAAAACAATAGAAAGAATCAATGAAAGCAAGGGCTGGTTATTTGAGAAAATAAACAAAATAAATAAACCACAGAAATGCAAAGAATTATAAGGGAATACTATGAAAAATTATATGCTAACAAACTGGATAATGTAGAAGAAATGGACAATTTTCTAGGAAAACACAATCTTCCAAGGTTGAACCTGAAAGAAACAGAAAATCTGAACAGATCGATTACCAGCAACAAAATAGAACTGGTAATCAAAAACCTACCTAAGAAAAAAACCCCTGGAGCAGATGGTTTCACTGCTGAATTTTGTCAGACATTTAGTGAAGACCTAATACTCATCCTCCTTAAAGTTTTCCAAAGAGTAGAAGAAGAGGGAATACTTCCAAACTCATTCTATGAAGCCAGCATTACTCTAATACCAAAACCAGGCAAAGACACCACAAAAAAGAAAATTGTAGACCAATATCCCTGGTGAACATAGATGCAAAAATACTCAACAAATATTAGCAAACCGAATTCGAAAATACATCAAAAGGATCATCCATCATGATCAAGTAGGATTTATTCCAGCGATGCAAGATGGTATAACATTTGAAAATCCATGAACATTGTCCACCACATCAACAAAAAGGACAAAAACCACGTGATCATCTCCATAGATGCTGAAAAAGCATTTGACAAAATTCAACATCCATACATGATAAAACCTCTCAACAAAATGGGTACAGAGGGTAAGTGCCTCAACATAATATAGGCCATATATGACAAACCAACAGCCAACATTATATTTAACAGTGAGAAGTTGAAAGCTTTTCCTTTAAGATAGGGAACAAGACAAGGATGCTCACTCTCCCCACTTCTATTCAACATAGTACTGGAGGTCCTAGCCACGGCAATCAGACAACACAAAGAAATAAAAGGCATCCAGATTGGCAAGGAAGAAGTTAAACTGTCCTGTGTGCAGATGACATGACATTGTACATAAAAAACCCTAAAGAATCCACTCCAAAACTACTAGATGTAACATCTGAATTCAGCAAAGTTGCTGGATACAAAATTAATACGCAGAAATCTGGGGCCTTACTATACACTAACAATGAACTAGCAGAGGTAGAAATCAGGAAAACAATTCCATTCACAGTTGCATCAAAAAGAATAAAATACCTAGGAATAAACCTAACCAAGGAAGTGAAAGACCTATACTCTGAAAACTACAAGACACTCATGAGAGAAATTAAAGAAGATACCAATAAATGGAAATACATCCTGTGCTCATGGATAGGAAGAATTAATATTGTCAAAATGGCCATCCTGCCTAAAGCAATCTATAGGTTTAATGCTATTCCTATCAAAATACCAACAGCATTCTTCAATGAACTAGAGCAAATCGTTCTAAAATTCATATGGAACCACCAAAGACCCTGAATACCCAAAGAAATCCTGAGAAGGAAGAATAAAGCTGGGGAGATTATGCTCCCCAACTTCAAGCTCTACTACAAAGCCACAGTACTTAAGACAATTTGGTTCTGGCACAAGAACAGACCCACAGACCAATGTAACATACTAGTGAGCCCTGATATAAACCCAGCCATATATGGTCAATTAGTATATAATAAAGAAGCCATGGACATACTATGGGGATATGACAGCCTCTTCAACAACTGGTGTTGGCAAAACTGGACAGCTACATGCAAGAGAATGAAACTGGATTATTGTTTAACCCCATACACAAAAGTAAACTTGAAATGGATCAAGGACCTGAATGTGAGTCCTGAAACCATAAAACTCTTAGAAGACATCATAGGCAGAAATCTCCTGAATATAAGCATGAGCAACTTCTTCCTGAATGCATCTCCTGGAACAAGGGAAACAAAAGCCAAAATGAACTCATGGGACTACATCAAAAAAGTTTCTGTACAGCAAAGGACACCATCAACAGAACAAAAAGGCATCTTACAGTATGGGATAAGATATTTGTAAATGACATATCTGAAAAAGGGGTTAATATCCAAAATATATAAAGAACTTACACACCTCAACACCCAAAAAGCAAATATCCTGATTAAAAATTGGGCAGAGGATATAAAGAGACAGTTCTCCAAAGAAGAAATTCAGATGGCCAACAGACACATGAAAAGATGCTCCACATTACTAATCATCAGGGAAATGCAAATTAAAACCACAATGCGATATCACCTCACACCAGAAAGGATGGCTGGCATGGAAAAGACTAAGAACAACAAATGCTGGTGAGGATGGGGAGAAAGGGGAACCCTCCTGCACTGCTGGTGGGAATGTAAGCTAGTTCAACCATTTTTGAAAGCAATATGGAGGTTCCTCAAAAAACTAAAAATACAAATACCATTTGACCCGGGAATCCCACTCCTTGGAATTGACCCAAAGAATACAACTTTTCAGATTCAAAAAGACATACGCACCCCTATGTTTATTGCAGCGTTTTTTACAATAGCCAAGATATGGAGGCCACCTAAGTGTGCATCAGTAGACGAATCGATAAAGAGGAGGTGGTACATATACACAATGGAATACTATACAGCCATAAGAAAGAAACAAATCCTACCATTTGCAACAACATGGATGGAGCTGGAGGATATTATGCTCAGTGAAATAAACCAGGTGGAGAAAGACAAGTACCAAATGATTTCCTCATTTGTGGAGTATAACAGCAAAGCAGAGCTAAAGGAACATAATAACAGCAGACTCAGAGACTCCAAGAAGGAACTAGTGGTTACCAAAGGGGAGGGGTTTGGCATGGCGGGTGGGGAGGGAGGGAGAAGGGGATTGAAGTGTATTATGTTTAGTACACATGGTGTGGGGGGATGAAGGGGAGAACAGTGTCGCATAGAGAATGCAAATAGTGAATCTGTGGCCTTTTACTACACTGATGGACAGTGATTGCATTGGGGTATGGGTGGGCACTTGATAATATGGGTAAATGTAGTAACCACATTGTTTTTTCATGTGAAACCTTCATAAGAGTGCATATCAATAATACCTTAGTAAAAAAAAAAAAGAGGAAAAAAAATGGGCGGAGGATATAAACCGACACTTCTCAAAAGAAGAAATTCAGATGGCCAACAGGCACATGAACAGATGCTCCACATTGCTAATTATCAGGGAAATGCAAATTAAAACCACAATGAGATATCACCTCACACCAGTAAGGATGGCCAACATAGAAAAGACTAGGAACAACAAATGCTGGCGAGGATGTGGAGAAAGGGGAACCCTCCTACACTGCTGCTGGGAATGTAAACTAGCTCAACCATTGTGGAAAGCAGTATGGAGGTTCCTCAAAAAACTAAAAATAGAAATACCATTTGACCTAGGAATTCCACTCCTAGGAATTTGCCATAATAATGTAGGATCCCAGTTTCAAAAAGACAGATGCACCCCTGAGGTTGGAAAACAGTCCAAAGACTCATATGACTTTTGTCTTCAGGGCAGAGGTGAGCTGTCATCAGGAAAAATATGGTCAGTTGCTCTTCTAAGTCAGCCATCAGCAAAGTCAGAGCAAACCAAAGAAGCATGCCCTTGGCCATTCTACCTCCCTGGAAAGATCAGATGGTTGATAAAGTCTACTAAGGAGTGGCTTTGAACTATACATGGAAATTTCAAAACCTCTGAATTTGCACAATACTTTCCGTGTGATTGTTATACTACAGAAATATAAAACATGAGGAAGCCTCTTCACTTCTACAGAAAGAAGTAGAGATTGACATAATTATCCCACCAATTTGGGCAATTTTTGTGTTATTAGTTAAAACATATTAATAATCAACCCCCTTCCCTACCCCTCACCAAGATGTGGGTGCACACACACGTGTACACATCCAAAAACTCAAAATACGTATGTGTAAAGTTAAATTTAGGATACCTCAAGAGAAATACCACAAACTACTTTGAGTTTAATTGGACTGACATACTTCAAGAATCCCTTATTTTCTGAGTTTTCAGGATTTTTTATCAAAAACCAAAAACAGAATTAGTATGACTTAAACACTAAATGAACAACTAACAAAACAGTTGATTAGTTACTGTAATAAATCAGAGTAACAGAATAAAAAATAAGCTTTTAAAGACAATTTCAAATAACATGAATATTTAATTTTGCTATATCCTTAAGATTAACCTCAAAATCCTTAGAAAAAGAAACAGCTAAAACAAAATTTAGAGTACTATGAACCATTGAACTATTCAATACACCTTTGAAATACAGAAGTTCAGTGTCCATTATTTACATAGCAACT
The DNA here is from genome assembly GCA_032199065.1 of Smutsia gigantea. Lineage (NCBI taxonomy): Eukaryota > Metazoa > Chordata > Mammalia > Pholidota > Manidae > Smutsia > Smutsia gigantea. Next base: position 94,595 of record JAVSCE010005161.1, on the reverse strand, counting down.
GTACTATAATGCATTTCTGCACAAGTAATTTGATTCTTTCCTACTTAAAAATCAGGTTCTTTTTAAACTGTGCTAGGGGATTTCACTATTTAAACAATCTGGTAATCAATGCATAAGGAAAAAGAAATCCTTTGGTTAAGTCAGCTTTCCCATTTCACTTATGTTTTTCAAATTTTAAATATCTATACTAAATTTAAAAAAGTGAAATACAGCTATTTTAGAGCAGGTATAAATTATTAGTAATTTTCACCCTATTGAAGAAAACTGAATTGTTTTTGAGGTAATATCACAGATTTTAAAATCACAATTAGGGCCTTTGATATTAATAATTGTATATATACCTAAATTAACAAATGGTACCTATGATCCTTTGTGGGTTGGTTGTCAAAAGAGCTATTCCATAGGACCCCTGTCTCCTGTGGTTCTGAGACACACAGTCCTTGATACTCAACACACCCTTAAATGTTATAGTAATATGAAATCATGTTTTAATCAGAAGATTATAGTCTTATAGGTTCTCTAACTTCTAATTCCCTTTACTCACTTCCCTTTGGTAGTTGTCTAAAGCCAGAACCCTGCAGGTATTTTGCTCAGAAATGTTTAAGCCAGACTGCCAAAGACCTTTTCCTACAGCTTTTGAAAAAACCACTTCTCAGATATATAGGAATTCTTATTTGTCAAAAATCTGCATGAATCTAAAATTAAACACAACAACAGCAATTCATGTTGAAAAGAATTTCTAAAGAAGGTAACCATGGCAACAGAATCATTTATTTTTAACTGCACCAACTCTTATCTCTACCTTCACCCCAAAACTAAGTACACTTAAGCCATAGCTTTTTCCATGCTGCCTTATTCCAATCGTAATTCTGCAAGAGTCAAAAATAGGGACAGGAATTGTCCTGTTTATATTGCTAAGTACTGTTGAAGCCATGCTTCTTTTCACATTTACTTGCTCACATTATCCTGCAAATGGCCTTTTGGGGTTGCTGAGGGGAAGCACAGGTAATGCAGCCCACAGGGTCAGTGCCCCAGGTAACACTGATGACAAGCTTTCTAGTAGGAAGATGAGGGTCCTGATTTAATTACTCAGGCTTCCTCACCTTATCAGAAGTGAGCTGCCCATGCAGGGCAAGAGAAGGTGACTCAGCATATTCAAACTTCCTAAGTCAAGCTTCCCTTGGCTCCCAGTCAGTGTGTGGAATCTAGAAAGCTCTATTCCGACTGTACTTCTGCCTTTAAATCATTGCCCAATCTTACATCACCATGCCAGGTGAACTTACACTTAGAGCATGTGCTTTCCTTAAGCAAATGATTACAAGCTTCAGTGAAGACTGCTTTGTTAAAATGCCTTGAAAAGCTCATCAGAAATTGTCACATGATTGATAACACTAAAAATCATAAGCATTTTTTCCTATGAACAATTTCAAAATCAACTCACTTCAAGACTGGTATATACTTGTGTATTTATCTAAATATCTTTTAATAAATATCACCTGTTGGATACTGTATTTGAAATGTTTTTTCTTTAAAATTTTTGTCTTTTTTTTTTCTGTGAGCTCGGTTGCATGAAGAACTTAAGGTGCCAAAGATCAGCGTTCATACCTCATTGATTCAGCTGAGCTCTTCATCCCAGAAGAGTCCTAAGAGAAACATAGATTTTAGTTTTGAAGATCAAGTCTTGGGTAATAGAAATAGGCACAAGAATATATTTGAAGGCATGAAGGGCATTAACCTATAAGCCAACTGAATCACATGGAAAAATCAATCTTATATTTTCTAAAATAAAAGGAATGTCTGATGGTTAAAGGGACACTGGCTTGCTTATCTGTGAATCACACTTGGAATTAAATAAGACTGCAGGAAGGCTCAGTCTTACAATACACTGGTTACATCAAGAAGAGAGCAGAGTCATTGGCTTCTTAGGGCTTCATTCTAACATCTTCCTTATTCAGCCTGTTTGTTTCTGCGGCCCATTTCCCAGCAATTTCCCCCATTAGGCTGGTCTGGAGGTCAATATTTCTGACTTTGTTTCACTAAAGGTTTTCTGGGATACGAACCAAAGGGTACCAGGTTTATTTGCAGAAAAGCTTTGGCAAACTCTCACATAACTACATAAAGGAAAGAATGAATATTTACCAATGATGTTAAATTCCTAAGTTTTTCTGAAATAAATAAATAAATAAATAAAACATTGTTGTGTTGCCAATGGGTCTCAGCCCTGGGCAAGTTCGCTATGGATTCAATGTGACCAAAAAAATGACAGTAGAGCGTTCTTGGGGTGAAAGGGTTTGTGGGGAAGTTGGGGTTCCTATGGCAAGGATCCTCACTGAACTTAAACCACCGGATGGTGAAACTGGCCTGTTGCTAGGCTACCACTTCCACACCTTTAGGCAATAAGCTATTATTGTGCTATATAGGGAGAGCTCAGCCCAGTGCTCTGGGCAGAGGCAGAGATGCTAGTGCTCTACCTACTGCCAGGAGAACAAGCGGGGTAATAAACCCTTTCACCCCAAAGAACGTTTTGCTGTCAATTTCTTTGGACACAATTGAATCCATAGCGAACTTGCCCGGGGCTGTAACCCATTGGCAAGACAATTGGCGAAAGTCGGCGGGGTTCACTGTTGACCAAGGAAAAAGACAGGCTGACCTTATGGGAGGGGTGCTTCAGTGGGCTTCCCCTGTGAATGGAGAGACAGTGGACTGTCCCCTAGTGGATATGTGGTCTGAGGTGGCTTGCCTCCTAGAGGACTGGGCCCCACCCCAGGACTGGAGGCAAGTGGAGGTGACACCTGAGGCAGTAGGGAAGGCCCTTGGTATAGTAAGTAGATCCTTTGAGAAACAGTGCCTGTGAGGCAGTGGGGACTGTGGGTTGGCTGCTTCTCACAGTATTAAAAAGGTCTACAGAAGAGACTCAAGATATGGCAGCATGAGAACGTGAGTTGCAAACTTCTGTGGATTCCCTGAAAAAGGAAATGCCATTGATGTGAGAGGCAGCACGAGAACGTGAGCTGCAAACTTCTGTGGATCCCTGAAGAGAGAAATGGCAATTGATGAGAGAGGACATGGCACAAGAACGTGGCAGGGTGCCATTGGACAGGTAAACAATTCTTTACAGAATGAGACGGCAGCACTGTCAGGTGTTCTGAAGGAGGAAGAGGACATCAAGGAAAAAGACGAACTCCTGAGGGAAGCACAGGCAGAGGTGGCACGAGAACGTCAGCTGCGAAGCATTGAGCTGAAGGTAAGAGACCTTCTGAAGACTGAGGTAGCATTGCTGTGAGGTACAGTAGAAAAGGTAAAGGTTGTAGCAGAGGAGGCACTCAGGGGAGGGGAGAGAAAGGTACCATCAGCCCCAGAAATGGAGGAGCTGCGGAAGGATGAAGAGGTGGTGCTGAAGGCACAGGTCCCTCCTGTACTGAAAGCACGCCCAGTGGTTGTAAAGAAAATAAAGACCCAGCAGCTGAAAGTTCCCCAAGGAGAGGAGCAGCCCCCTCCCCAGGTCATGCAGCACTCTATGCCCCGTCCCTATACTCAGGCTGAGCTGGTGGATTTGGGCTCCCTGTTTATGCAGAAGCCCTTGGAGTCAATATCAGCTTGGCTCCTGCGTGTGTGGGACTTAGGGGTGGATGGAATTGTTCTGTTGGGATCAGAGATGGGAACGCGGTCTTCCCTAACAGTGCAGCCTGCCTTGAGGCAGTGATTACAAAATGCACAGCAGACCCCAGGGAGTCACTCCCTCCTTGATTGGCTTATGGCTGCACTTTGTGCTGTGTGGCCCCATCTGGGTGATCTACCATCCTCTCCTGTTAGACAGCAGACGTATGCTGAGCTCCAACAGGTGTTATGAGAGCTAGGCATAAGAAATGCCATCTATGGTCCAGAGAATTATGGCCCAGATGAAGAGATTTTCACTACTGGGATGAGAAATATTGTATTTCACATGGCTCCTACATCCCTCTTTGGGTCTCTAGTGGCCATTCTTTCCCCTCACTTAAGGCATCCCGTAAGCGAGGTGACACGTACAGTAGCAGACTTAGGAGAGGCTGAAGCAATGAGAATCTGGAAAGAAATAAGACCTGTTACTCACAAGAAGAATTTAAAGGGCACCATGAAGGTTATGAGGACCCAGATGTGGGTTTATTAAATACAGGCAGGAGCAGATGGAAGGAAATTAGATGGGAAGTCAAATAGGATCTTACTAGAGCTACGGGAACAGCTGAAATCAGAGAAGCAATTCCAGCCATTAAGACTAAAGAGGCAGAGGTAGAGACAGAGCCATGAGTTTGGCCTGTGTGTTTGAAAGACTTCCTGCTGGAGAGCGAGCCAACCTCACTTGAGCCCACACAGGAAGGTGATTGGGGAACACGGTTTGACTGAGGGGAAGGTGAAGGTATCTGCCCTGAGGGACCAGGGGGGGACCGGAGGCCACATGTTGAAATAGCTATCCATTGGTCCCCAGTGAACATACAACATGTCCTGGCTCTGGTGGACACTGGGGCTGAATGTTTCCTGATTCATGGTAACCCTGAATGGTTCCCTGGGACGCCCACTATCATAGATGGATATGGGGAGATGGCTATCAGAGTGAAAAAAGCCCAAATCCCTTTGGGAATAGGGTGTACCGTGTATATATCTCCTATCCCTGAGTATATTTTGGGGATTGATATTCTGCAGGGTCTATGGTTGCAGACCATGGCAGGTGAGTTCAGACTGAGAGTACATGTGGTAAAGTCAGTTCTGAGGGGACATGCTAGGCACCCGCCCATAGCTTTGCCTGTGCCTGGGCAGGTGACTAATACCAAACAACACAAACTGCCTGGAGGGCATAAAGAGATTGGAGAAACTCTCCTGGAGCTGGAAAAGGTGGGTATTATAAAGCCCACCCATAGTCCTTTCAATTCCCCAGTGTGGCCAGTAAAAAAGCCAGATGGCTCCTGGTGTATGACTGTGGATTACAGAGGACTGAATAAAGTCATACACCCTATGCATGCTGCTGTCCCCTCTATTGCAGGCTTGATGGATACCCTTAGCCATGAACTAGGAACATATCATTATGTGAAGATCTTGCTAATGCCTTCTTTTCCATTGACATTGAGCAGGAAAGTCAGTAACAGTTTGCCTTCATATGGGAAGGATGGCAATGGACTTTCACCATCCTCCCACAGGGATACGTCCACAACCTCACCATCTGTCATGGACTTGTAGCCCAGGACTTGGCTATATGGGAGAAACCGCCAGTGGTGCGGCTGTACCATTATACTGATGATGTCATGCTCACGTCTGATTCTCTTTCAGATCTAGAAGGTGCAGCACTTAGACTGCTGCAACATTTACAGGAGAAAGGATGGGCTGTGAACAGTACCAAGGTCCAGGGACCTGGTTTGTCTGTTAAATTCTTGGGGGTCATCTGGTCAGGTAAGACCAAAGTTATACCAGAAGCAGTTATAGATAAAGTCCAGACCTTTCCTACCCCCACAACTGTAGCATTGCTACAGGAATTTCTGGGTCTTCTAGGCTACTGGAGAATGTTTATTCCACACTTGGCACAAATTCTGAAGCCCTTATACTGGTTGGTACGAAAGGGCATCAGGTGGGACTGGAATGAGACATGTGCATCTGCCTTTACTACAGCAAAACAGGCAGTCAAGGCCGTGCAGGCCTTAAGTGTGATAGACCCATCAAGGCCCTGTAAGCTGGACGTTCATGTGACTGAAGATGGTTATGGCTGTGGTCTCTGGCAGCGGCTTGAATGAACTCACCAACCTGTTGGATTCTGGTCACAACTCTGGAAAGGGGCAGAGGTATGATACACTGATAGAAAAACAACTGGCTGCCATGTATCACACCTTGCTGGCTACAGAACCCATCACTGGAATGGCTCCGATAAAGGTAATAACCACCTATCCCATCTTGAGGTGGGTACGAGACTGGACCCAAAAGCCAAGGAGTGGTATGGCACAAATGCCCACACTGGCCAAGTGGGGTGCTTACCTACAGCAGGGTAGTGCCCTCTCTAGTAGCCCCTTGAGTGAAGAACTCCAACACTTGTTGGGGCCGGTGACATATACTAGTGAAAAGCAGGAAGAACTTGCTTTTGAACCATTAGTAGCAGAGTCCTATTGGGAGGGAAGAGCCCCTATACCCGACAATGCATGGTACACAGATGGCTCCAGCTGTGGGCAGCCCCCAAAATGGTGGGCCATAGCTTTCCAGCCTCAGACTGAGACAATATGGATGGAAGATGGTGAGGGGAAGAGCAGCCAATGGGAAGAATTATGGGCTATGTGGCTTGTGATCAGCCAGAAGCCCTCCCCTATAGTTGTCTGCACTGACAGTTGGGCTGTCTATCGGGGCTGGACCCTGTGGCTACCAACATGGTATCACACCAACTGGCTGGTTGGTCACCGACCCCTCTGGGGACAAGAACTGTGGCAAGACTTATGGGCCTGTGGTCAGACTAAAATAATTACAGTATACCATGTGACAGGTCATTTGCCACTGGCATGCCCAATGGCTATATCAGCGTTTGTTGCATGTGGGGCAAAAGACAATGTGGGCTGTAGCCTGTCGGCAGGCCTTACCTTTGACCTTCAAAGAAGTTAGTAGAGCCCAGCAGGAGTGTGTCGTGTGCTCCAAAAGGGACTTACACCGAGTTCCACAGCAACATGGGACAATAGCTAAGGGGCCTAGACCCCTCGTCATGTGGCAGATAGACTATATTGGGCCTCTACCTGTGTCAGAAGGATATTGGTATGTGATGACTTGTGTGGACACAGCTACTGGACTTCTGGTTGCTTTTCCTACCCATTGTGCAGACCAGAAGATGACCAAAAGAGGCCTGGAGCATCTCTTTGCTGCCTATGGCCGACCACAGGTAATTGAGAGTGATCAGGGCACCCATTTTACTGGACATACACTGCAAGAATGGGTGCAACAGCTGGGAATCAAATGGAAGTTTCATGTGCCATACAATCCTACCACAGCAGGCATGATAGAGAGGCACAATGGCTTGTTAAAATCTGGACTAAAGTCAGATACCAATAGTGTGTGGGGATGGTCAGTCTGTTTATGGACTGTGCTAAGGCATTTGAACAAGAGACCATGAAAGGGAGCCCTGAGCCCCATAGACATGTTAACACATATGGCTACCTCCCCTATACAACTACAAGTACAAACCAAGGAAGAATCACTGAAGCCAAGGTTCGGCCACCAGAATAACATCTTGCTGCCAGCACCAACTGCACTGAACCCCAGAGACTCCATTGAGTGGATGTGGCCTTGGACCTTTCGACACATGGACCAATGATGGCTGGCTCTCCTGGCACCTTGGGGACAAGGCCTGGAAGCTGGCTTCCTTTGTATTCCTGGAATAACAGCAGAGTGGCCGCCAAAGGTCACAGTAGTATATCCTGAATGGCCAGCAGGTAGGAGCATCTTACCGGGGAGTTTTGTTTTATCGTTATGGCCAGTGCATGCACCTCCAGTAGCACTATATATAGACCCTTCAGTAACCCCCATGGGGAGAGGAGTAAAAGTGTGCTATACTAGACCTGGAAGGGACCCCCTTCCTGCTACAGTCCTATCACAGGACCACTCTCTTGCATGCATGCTACCTGATGGACAAGATTTGCCTATGTTGGTGGCATTAAAACATGTGTCTTATTGCCCCTAAAGTCTTTGTGTATTGGGAACTTCCTCTGGCTTGAGGATTATTATAATTTTTGTTACCTCTATCAAAATCTTGCTGTATCTTAATTTTTATTATCTCTAAGTTGTTGTTATCCTCTGTTGGTATTGTGGGATCTGGTTACAGTGCTCCAACTTTCTCACACAGGGACCATTGCGGAAGATTGAAAGTATGTAGACTGTAAGACAAGAATCCTGGAGGGGTGGAGTGTGGGGAAGTTGGGGTTCCTATGGCCAGGATCCTCACTGAACTTAAACCACATGATGATGTAACTGGCCTGTTGCTAGGCTACTGCTTCCACACCTTTAGGCAATAAGCTATTATTGTGCTATATAGAGAGCTCGGCCCAGTGCTTTGCGCAGAGGCAGAGACGCTAGTGCTTGACCTACCGCTGGGAGAACAAGCTGGGTAATAAACCCTTTCACACCAAAGAACGTTTTGCTGTCAATTTCTTTGGTCACATTGAATCCATAGTGAACTTGCCTGGGGCTGAAACCCAGTGGCAAGACAGGGTTATACCCAACTTTATTTCCATGGTGGCAGGTCGGTCACTAAACTCTCGTTTACTTAGAGCGAGTCTGCATGCAGCAAGCCAGTCTCTGCCTCTGGGCCTCTCTGCTGACACAACCGTCCTCTGGGGCCTCTCTTCCCTCACAGCTGTCCTATGGGCCTCTCTGACCTCACAGCTGTCCTCTGGGCTTCTCTGCCCGCACAGCCACAGCTGTCCTCTGGCCTCTGTCCTCGGCACTGCCACCACTCCAGCCTCTGCTCTGCTCTCCTGCAGCCTTGCAGCTGTGCCACCATGTCTCCCAGAGCACTGGGCAGAGCTCTTTATATAGAGTCAATAGCAACGTATTGTCCACATGTGTGGTGAGCTAGCCGACCAGGGTCAGGTGACAATCTTGGCCACAGGAACTTTCATTTTATCTGCACTCCACTCCTCCAGGATTCTCTCCTCTCAATCTATGTGCCCTCAATCCTCTGCAACGGTCCCTGTGTGAGAAAGCTCCAAATTCCATAATAACAACAGAGGCTATGACAATATGCAAATAACAAAAATTACAACAAATTATAATAACTCTCAAGCCTGAGGAGATCCATTGCCACCAAGTGGTCATCCTGGCTGTATTCAAATCTGTTTTACACAAAGGAGTTAACCAAAAGGACCATGGGTGGGCCTTGCAATACCCACCTTCTCCAGGCTCTCCAGCAAAAAGTCTTGCAGTCACACAGGTGGATCGTGTTGCTTTATCTCTGCCTTCTGCTTCATCCTCAGCTGCCGGAACCGCTGCTCTGGTCTCAATTGCCACAGCTCCAGTCCAATTTCTTTCTGTCTGCTGCTGCCTTTTCAAACCAACCCACACCTACTCCTCATGCTTTTCACAGGTCCCTTTAAATTCTTCCTTCGAGAGGCAGACTGTATTTCCTTTTGTGCTTGAGCCTGAGGATAGAAGCAGAGCATGGAGGGCTCCACAGTCTGAGGAGGGGGCTGCACCTCTCCTGAAAGAACCTGTGGTTGCCGAGTCCTTCTGGCTTTCCACCAGCTTTCAACGAGGTGGGGTCTCAACCGAGGAGGGGCTGATGCCTCCAGCACTGGCAGGGCCTCCACCCCACCTGTTTGTCAAACCTCCACTCCTCCATTTCTGGGGCTAACGGCTCCATTACATCTTTCTCTTGCCCCATGGCACCTGGCAGCCTGAACTCCCTTACCGCTTCTTCTTGTGCCGCTCCTTCTTGGGACACTGCTGATTCTCGTGCTGCTTTCTCTCAGGCCACAGCACTTCATAGTAATGCCATTTCAATCAGCTTTCTCTTGGGGTGGACCCTAGTCCTCCACCCCTTCGCAGTACCACAAGTCCACAGGGGACACTCGGATGTCTCCCGGTCCATAGGTGCAGCCTGTTGCTGAAAACTCCTTCCATGAAGGAAACCTGTTCTTTTTTCTTGGTCACCAATGAATCCTGCCAACTATGCCAATTGTCTTGTCAATGGGTTTCAGCCCCAGGCAAGTTTTCTGTGGATTCAGTGTGACCAAAGAAATGACGGAACATTCTTGGGGTGAAAGGGTTATACCCAACTTTATTTCCACGGTGGCAGGTCAGTCACTAAACTCTCGTTCACTCAGAGCGAGTCTGCATGCAGCAAGCCGGTCTCTGCCTCTGGGCCTCTCTGTCCACACAGCCATCCTCTGGGCCTCTCTGCCCACACAGCCATCCTCTGGGCCTCTCTGCCCACACAGCCATCCTCTGGGCCTCTCTGCCCACATAGCCACCCTCTGGGCCTCTTTACTTGCACAGCTGTCCTCTGGGCCTTTCTGCCCACACAGCCATAGCTATCCTCTGGGCCTCTGTCCTCAGTGCTGCCACCACTCCAGCCTCTGCTCTCCTGCAGCTGTGCCACCATGTCTCCCAGAGCACTGGGCGGAGCTCTTTCATGAGTCAATAGTGACGTATTGCATACATGTGTGTAGTGAGCTAGCCAACCAGGGCCAGGTGAGAATCCTGGCCACAGGAACTTTCATTTTATCCACAGTTGTTTAGAATTTATTCTTTGAAATCAGAGAAAGCCAAAAGTATATCATTTTTCAGTTTTAATATAGAGAAACAAAATCTTTCTTTGGATGAATCATGTGGAGAAAAGCAGGAATATTGTGCAGTTTCTCTATTTCCACAACTGCCATTACTATATTTTCTTTGATGGCTTCTTTGTTTTCAACATTTCCCATTTTTGGTATCAGCTCTGATGATTTATTCAGCAAATATTTATTTTGCCCCTGTTAAGTCTGACTCACTGCCCATGATAAATGGTAAGTGTAGAAGTCAGGCTGCAGACGCACAGGAACATGAGGGGATCCAGGTGTAAATAAGGTTTTGAATAGCTGTCTCTCATCCACTTCCAGAGACAAAGAAAGGTGGTTATACAGCAAGAAAATAGTAAGAGCACAGAAGTAAAGGACATAATTTTTTCCCTACATTTTGTGGAACATTGCTAAATGACCATCCTTGAAACAAACAAAATTTTGACACTAAAATTCAATGAACAGATAAGAAAAAAATAAAATATTATCCTCTCTGAGCCTATGGTCAGCTTTGTTGTTGTCAAACATTATCAGTTTGGATGCCTTTGCAAAATTTGTAAGAACTGCTAAAGAAGTTAATAAGTCTAACAACTTTTATTATTTGTATATGACACTGAAAAATTATTAAACATATTTATTAAGCATATTAATTAGGTAAGATGGTGGCAGGGGAAGTTTAGAAATTTTTGAACAAATTGCTTATAAGCATGTAAGGTGCCCATTCTTGGGAGGAGGTATTTGAACTCTTCCATTGTCAGAAAACACTGTCATGAAAAGCATTCTGACATTAGCATATGGAAAATTGAAGAGCTATACACTTCAATATTTTGTTTATAGCCAAACAATTCTTACACAGATGTTTTAAAGTGTTTGATGGCTAATGGATAATATTATATGCATGTGAGTTAATCAAGGCAAAGAGAAAAGCAAAGTAGAAAACAGCTGAGATTAAGCCAGCAGAGGAGCAGGAATGCAAAAGATGTGGCACTTTTTTCATGAGGCGCTGCCCCCTTGCCACTGCATTGCTCCTGAGCTTTCTGGCCACCATCCTTAATGGGAAACAAGCAGTTACATGATTCACATTGTCGAGCTAAATCTAGAGTAGTCGTTCAGAAGCATAATTATTCTCGGTACTTCGTATTGAGAGAAATTTCTTCCTCTCTTGGGTCCTCACAAAAAGCCAGTGAGTCATCTGGTGACAGTACTGGAGAGGGGCCCAGGGCACTTCATGGGGGAGCTGCCTCCTGTCAGGCCCTTGGGGTCTTGCAACCATTCTGCCACTCAGTAAATGAAGCCACTTAACCCCTGAGAGATTGAGATGCTTCAACTGAAAAACAAGGCCCTAGGTGACCTCTTGGGCCCCAACCAGCAGTAAAATTCTATTTCTTGGATTCTAATAATTACAGTAGGACCTTAAAAATCTCTGCTTGCTAACACTTACTATCTTAGAAAGACAGAATATTCTTGAAATAAGACAATGTATATGTGTTGGTGTGCATGTGGCCAAAATTTTAACTTACTGATCTATCGTACCAGACAAAGTCTAGGGAGCAAACAGAACCCACACCACTAATTTGAAAGAGAACATTTACTATAAAGAATTATTAACTGGCAGCAGGTGAGTAGCCACTAAGAGGGGATAAAAGAGAACTAAAAAAAAAAAAAGGCTCAAGGCTGAGAAATGGAACCTACTGAAGAAATGCACTTGGAAGGGGTTAGTACTGAGGTTAAACTTCACTGGGGAGGATGTGGTGGACCCACAGAAGGGCAGAAAAGTTCACAGGATTGCCCCAGGAGAAATCTTGTCACAATCAACTGGTAGGTTGGTGAGTAGGGAAACCTGGCATTCAGAAAACTTTCACTGGGGTCCCAGCACAATTGCTGGAGGATGTGTGCCACTGGACCTCCCACATCATCTCTAGCACCTGAACCTTAGAGCAGGAAGAGAGGGAGCAACCAAATCAAAAGAAGTCTATCCCTCTTCCATGCTAAGGCTTAACATGAACTAGCTGGCAAAGGAGAAATGCTCACTGGCTCCATTGGCATATCTACCTTTCCCTAAGTCATTCAATTCTGAAATGTGGCATGCATTTACGAATATTCACTATACATTTTATGCAAAGGGTATAAAGGGATGCACTTTATAGTGTTCAATGGGTTGGGATAAGAAAAGTGGCAGTGGGTCTATAGCATTTCTCCAGCAGTCCTATAGGAAGTTGACAATGGATGTCTATCAAATGGATGTACTGTATTGTTATGCTGAACTCTAATATTCATGGCATAAGAGTTTCTGATTTAGAGCATTGCAGTAACAGTAAGCCAAAAATCATATGTAAAAGGAAACCATAATTTGGGTAAATGTTAATTCAGTTATTCAGTCTACCAACAAATATTTGATGAGTACCTTCTATATGCTAGCTGTTGGGGAAACAGATCAAGATCAAAATTGAAAAGCCCCAAAGACTTTACAGTGATAAGCACTTTGGAGAAGATGCATAAGTGCTGTGAAAGCAAATTACAGGGACACTTCACTAGGGAAGGTTGGGAAGAATTCTCTCAGGAAGGGCAATGGAGGATGAGCTGAGAGGAGGAGTTAGTTACCTAAGGGCAGAGCATGGTGGAGAAAGCATTCCTGGAGCAGGCACATCATGCACAAAAGCCCTGTGAGGGGAAAGGACATATATCCAAGGAGCTGACAGAAGATCTCTGTTTCTGAAGCCTGGGGACCATGGGAAGGGATCACCTTGGGAGGTGAATTCTCTAGCAGACGGCTTTTGACCTCATCTGCACCAATGGCCCTCCTGGGTCTCTAGCCTGCTGGCCCCACTGAAGATTTGGACTTGTCAGCCTCCATAACAATGTGAGCCAATTCCTCATCATAAATCTCTTTCTATGTATATTACATGCCCCACTGGTTCTGTTTCTCTGGAGAACCCTAACACAGATTGTGGTTAAGTAGAGGAACACGTTGTAGGTACTTAAAAGATTTAATCTCTATCTCAGTGGTTTTCAAATGAGGGCGATTTTGGTATATTTGGCAATGTTTAGAGACATTTCTAGTTGTCACCACTTGGGGAGGGAGATGTTAGCATCTAGAGGGTAGAGATGGAGCTATACTGTTTCAAATGAAAAAAAGACAGTCTCCGTAATGAAGAATTATCCCATCCATTCTGTCAGTAGTAGCAAGGTTGAAAAAAGACTCTGCTCTATCTGAATTAATAGTCACTGAAATCTTTTGAGCAGGACTGGGGGTGTGTTGGAGTGGGGTGAGATGGTGGGAGGGGAGAGTAGTAAGAGTGGTCTTCTGTATTTCAAAAATATCTTGCTCTAGAGGAAGTCCATAGTAGGTACATACTGTGATTAAAGGGGTCTTAAGAAATACTATTTTCTATATTAGCCTTGTTAAAACTTAAATAAAATTTGTTTGCTATCTTTCATAGTATTTTAATTATTTTTCAATTGTAACTAAAAATATTTTGGAGAAGGTGAGTGCAGCATTATCCAAATGGCTTAACAAAGGGGAAAAAATTAAAACATGGGTAATGGTCATCGTTTAGTTATCTTATTCAAATGGCATATTACAGATTTCAGTGAAATTAAGGATTTATTTTCTCTTGACTGAACTTTCAGACTTAAAAATATTTTCAGGTAAGAATGCAACAAATTCTCATAATGGTTAAGTGTTACTGAAGACCAGCTCTACAGGAAATATTAAATATTCCAGTGGGAAGGTAATGAAGATTAAATTCTGAGATTTCTAATTTGCAGCTATAGGACCCTTAGGTGAGATCTGAGGAGACAGGATCTCAATTGCTGTAGGAAGTAATTGGTAGTGCCGTCATAGATGTGAACATTTTTAAAAAGTACATTCAGATAGCAAAGTATGTCACATAGTACCTCACAAGATATTTGGGTAGCAGAGTATATCACTCTACAGTTTGAAGCCCATTCAAACTCACGAAGGGTAATATTTTAACAACTGTACTTTTTATTGAATCCCTTTTGTCTAGAGATCATGAAAATTATAGACTGCAGATATACTTCTATAAACAGACTTGTGTTAAGATTTTTAAAAGGGATTTTGTTTTCAACTCTCTTTAAAATGAATTACAGATATTGAAAACTATGTTGCAAAGGTTTTAACTAGACTTATTTGAGTATTTGGCAAACTTAATTTTCCTTCTAAATTCTAATTGAATGAGGTATATTGGCTTTCCTACAGCTGACTTCAACCAAGTGCCAGTTCTCACTGTATTTTAAAGTACCAAACACTTCTGATCTTTACAGAAAGAGAAACTGTCAGGAAAACAAAAACAAAAACAAACGTTGAATTGTGAATGAATGCTAAGAAGCCAGTGGTAATCACTAAAATAAAGCTCCCCCAAATAAATATTATGCTTCTATCTTAATGTAAAGAGACAAAATAATTAATTGTCATGCTGGCTGGGAAATAATAAACCATGAAAGTTTATCGCAGCACTATTTACAATAGCCAAGATATGGAAGCAACCTAAGTGTCCATCAGTAGATGAAGATGTGCTACATATACACAATGGAATACTATTCAGCCATAAGAAGAAAACAAATCCTACCATTTGCAACAACATGGATGGAGCTAGAGGGTATTATGCTCAGTGAAATAAGCCAGGTGGAGAAAGACAAGTACCAAATGATTTAACTCATCTGTGGAGTATAATAATGAAGCAAAACTGAAGGAACAAAATAGTAGCAGACTCACAGACTCCAAGAAGGGACTAGTGGTTACCAAAGGGGAGGGGTGGGGAGGGTCGGTGGGGAGGGAGGGAGAAGGGGATTGAGGGGTATCATGATTGGTGCACATGGTATGTGTGGGGTCACGGGGAAGTCAGTGTAGCTCAGCTAAGACAAACAGGGACTCTGTGGCATCTTACTACACTGATGGACAGTGACTGCAGTGGGGTATGGGGGGGACTTGATAATAAGGGTGAATGTAATAACCACATTGTTTTTCTTGTGAAACCTTCGTAAGAGTGTATATCAATGATACCTTAATAATAATAAAAAAAAGAAACCATGAAAGTATTTCTAAAGTAGACAAATCCTAGGATATTATAATTCAGGAGATTCCATTTATTCTCACTTGGTGAAAAAGTATAGGTCACTCTTTGCTGTGTTGAGCCCTCTAGACACTTTCATTAATCTGTATCTTCAAGCTTTCCTCACCATCCATTATTTGCTTAAAACAAACAAGCAAACAAGCTAGCATATTAGAAAGGAAAATTTCAGTCACTTGATTATTACCAATCAGCACTGTTTATCAGATATTCTTAACAGTTGATATCATGAAGACTAAGTAATATTTAAGACTCAGAATTGTGTATATGAAGGGACTGGATATCCAGTCCACAGTGCTTCTCTATAAATTTTTTCAACTATGAACTGCCTGGCTTCCTCATCTGTACTTCAACTGGCTCCAATGCTGCGTTTCACTCCCAATGTTTACACATATTCACCTTTACTCCCAATCCTGATAAGAGGAATTGCATTTCTTTGGAGATGGAAGCATCTAGATAGTGGTTAAAAGAAAGTGTTGACGAACACACAGCTGCAGGGGTGATGTCTGCAATGTTTAATGAATGGCCTGAAAAGAATCAGAAGCATGATTTATAAAAGCAGTGACCTTCCTACCTCTTGCTGCATCACATTTTAAATCATAGAAAACAAAGATTTTAAGAGAGGGAACATGTGGCCAAGTGTTCACACTGTAGTCCCTGATCAGTCTCCTTCACCAGAGGACACTTAAAATGTTGGAGCATTTTCATTCATGCTTTGCGTTTTTGTTTTTTGTTTTTGATACTCATCCTCTCTGACAGACTGTTGGCTGATAAACTATTTTCAAACATTTATATAACTTCTGCTTATGTATTCCAGAGGGGGAAAGACCTTTTGTTACAGGTAGTAAAAATCAAGAGAAACAGGGAGTCAGGATCCTGATTTGCCAAAGGTCTAAGGTCATGACAAGTGAATGACTCCAGAGGCCTTGAGGTCAAAGGTTCAACTGGAATCCCATAACCTCCATTTGGCTTTTCACATCACAAAGGAAAGCAGTAATTTTCTAACTTCTGTGAAGTAATCTATAACCATGTTTACATTTTTCTATGAAAAATTATTTTAAAATGATTCTGCCCATGATTATTTTTCCTTTGAAACCAAGTGGCATGAAATAGGCTTTTATGTAAGTTGGATGTCTCCTTAGCCTTTTATTAGCATTCCATATTGGCAACCTAGAGGAAATAACAGAGATTAATATGTGTTTTTTTAAATGGAAAATAAGTGCATTTTTTAGAAGATCAAAACTCAAACCAAAGAAGTACATTTATCCTTTTGTTATTTTTTGTATTTATTGAATGTACCCCAAATTTTGTTTTTCTTGAAAAAATAACTAAGAGCAATAGTAATCTATTGTGCTTTCCATTTGGGATATATCTTTATGCTAAGTTCTTAATATAGGTGTAAAACAAGATTTTGAAAGAACCATTCTGGTGTTATTATAATGTGTTTTTTTTTTATTTAAAACAGGCATAAAACTTCAGTGATGCTAGGGCCACTGTTAAGGCAGAATATCTGTGGCAGATCTCATGATACATTAGTAGCTGTAGCCATAACTATACCATGTGAACTGGAGGAAAAATGCAGAACGTTACTTTTCAACTCCATTGGTTTCTAACCTCTCATGAGCACTTAATTCCTCATAGAGAAGGAAACAGTCACGCTGTAGAATCCTGTGGCCCATGAAGGGTAATTGGATAACATCTTTTGAAAGATTTACAAGGCTGCCAGGGATTTTGCCAGCTTTAAACCTGATTGATTCAGTGTGAAAAGATCTGAACAATTCTGACCTAAAAGTTTAAAGACAGACCTTTCCTGTGAAAGTATAATTTAGAGCCTGTAATAAAATTGTATTGGAAAACACCACATTGAAGATCGCAGCCATAAATTGCAAAACTTAGCATTATGTTAAAGGACTTTTTTTCTCTTAAGTCCTCAAAAAGAACCCTAATTGTTCACCAGATACTTTAATAATGAGGTGTTTGGGGAAGGGGGTGTTCATTGCTTTTTATTTTTTCTAGAAGAAGTCCTAGAAGAAAGACAAAACGAGCCAAATACTTTGCTTCCCAAACCAGTAAGTCTGACTTCTTGGTTATACATACAGATGGAGTTTACACAATGTTTTTCTTACTAGATAAAATAAATGAAATTCCATTTATCTTTAACAAAGAGTAGACAAAACACACTTGTTCCATATTTTAATTTTTCAAAGTGTAGATTCTCTTCATATATTAATTTCCATCTTGACAAACATATACACTCACAATTAGCGCAATATTTTGTGTGTAGGCTCAAATGCTTGTGATGACTCAGACAGATTAATGATTAAACATCTCCCAGCTAATTACTCCAGGCCATTAATTATTTATCAAATTCTGTAAGTCTATTGTCTATTTTAGCCTCTCTCTTCTACTGCCTATTTTAGAAGAAACAGGTTTAGAAACACTAAAAAAATTCAAGTAAACAAAATTAAGTAGAGTGCATACATATTTTTTCTTTTTCCTTAGAATCAGGGAACAACTGAGACTATGGTATTTAGACAAAAGCCTATTTATCATTTAAACAATATCTCCTTTGTGACATGTTCACCAACTTTGTGTTTCCTCCTCAAATTTCAGTTTGAAGGATCTAGGGAAAAATGCCATGTGCCCACTTACCTGTGATTTGGATGATATGCCATTTGCCTTTTGGTTCTTTGAATCATATGAACTAACCTTAGATGTTTAAAATATTAATCTCAATTTATGGGTACTTCTGTCACTATGTACATATTATAAGTTACCAGGAATGATTGTTTTCTTAATGTAGGTTTGTAAGAACACCAACTTTCCAACAAATTGAAAGCCTTTCTTCCCATCCTTTAAAAAGATAAAACAAAACCAGAACTGTGGAACAAAGAAAAAAGTTTCAATTAAGAAATGTGTAAAGGAGGAGGCCTCTTCCGTGTAAACTGGCTTATACTGGGAAAAGGCTGCCAGAAAGGAAGCCAGGGACAGTGTGCTGGGCTCTCATATTTCTTTCTTGAAGAATTAGGTAAGTTAAGTCGGACTTTCACCACTTCCACACTCTCGCTAGAGTTAAGTGCCTAGGAGGTAATTCAACCGGCCACCCAAAAATCCACCCTGTCTTGTGAATGAGTACAGTTTCCCCCTTATTGAAACCATCAAGAGTTGAATTAAATTCCACTGTATCAACTTCCAGTTGGCTGTTAGCAATACTGCAGGACATGTCATTGCATAGGTCTGCGACTGTTAAGTGGCATGGCCCCAGAAGCTCTTCTTCAAAAAGTTAGTCTATTAAGCTGAAAATTGTTAACTACTGGAAAAATACCCTAGGGTGAATGAAGAGGCAGATTAGGAATTGGCAATAAAAATATTTTTTGATATGTTCACATCATATCAAATATCTTTTATACAAGCTGTCCTACATTAAATGCTTAGAACCAAGACAGTCTTTTGGGAAGCCTGATTTTGAGTTCTGGTGCCACCTAGTGGAAAGGAGGAGGAAGAGACGACACAAAGGAGGCCTGACCTGTCGTCACTCATTAGATCAATACTAGTAGTATCTGATTAAGT
Organism: Smutsia gigantea; assembly: GCA_032199065.1. NCBI lineage: Eukaryota > Metazoa > Chordata > Mammalia > Pholidota > Manidae > Smutsia > Smutsia gigantea. Next base: position 75,664 of record JAVSCE010005161.1, on the reverse strand, counting down.
TCCTCCAAATCACTTTGTATATAAAAAACACTTTATCATTTTCCTGATGATAGTTTACAGGGCTCCCCATCAGTTAGAGCAGTAAGATCAAACCCTTATGTTTCTGACATTCAAGGCCTTCCACAATCTGACTCTAGTATCCCTTTGCAATATTACCTGCAACTATTCTCCATGAATTTTTCACAAGAGCCAGGTTGGTCTGTTCCCAAACAACATTCCTCACCTTTGTTCATGTTACTTTCCCAGCCAGAACAGACTCTTATCCTTTTAGAATCTCATATTTGGAAAGACATTATGGCTGGGTTAAATGCCTTCAATCCCTGTGCCTCTCATAAAATTCCCTTATAGGAAGTCCTCCAACCTCTTTTTGAACATCTCCAGGGGCAGTGAATTCAACCTGATTTGACCTGGCTTATATTTTCAGCTATCTCTGGCTGAAAGTATTTTCTTATATTGGACCCACAGCTCCAGCTCAAGAGCAGGATGAGAGCTAGATATAGGCATGAGCTCAGTGCACAGATCTGGAAGAAATTGAGCTCCTATTCCAGCTTTGTAACTCTCTAGTTGTCACACTGGGCACATGACAAGTCCCTAGATCTCAGTTTCTTGACCTGTAAAATAAGGATAAGAATAGTGCCTAATATTTTATCAGCTGTGTGTGCGAAAGTGCTTAGAACAGTATGTGACACATAGTATATGCTTTACAAATGTTTGATTTATTGTGTTTATAGCTTCGGGAAGTCAAAATGTCAGTAATAGCTGTGGTAGTGGGAACAGATGAATACAGTGTATTGAACAATATATCTTAATATACACACTTGGAACACTCCACCTCTAAGATGCTCCACTGTTTCATGGGGATGTAAGTTTGGGAGATGCTGCATGCTATATGCAGCTACCAGGTATATACAGCTAAACAGCTATATACTGCTGTATACAGATGCATATATATAGATATGTGATACTCAGTATAATCAAGTGTCATATAACACCTACTTCCCTTTGTCTTAAGTTGGCATTTTTCTAAGCCTGTTTGACCCAAGAATCCTTTTTTTTTCCCCCAATAATTTTTTTTAATATAACATCTTAATACACATTTATGTTTTAGGAGCAAGATCTTCAACTCAAAAACTTTAAGGACAAAACAAATAATGTAAACCAGGGAAGTGAACCAGGTGAAATACACTATGGAAAAGTATGAATTACAGAAAACTAGAGGACACATATCATGTCTAAATATATTTCAATTTGGCTTGAGAAGAACACTATGTAGGCCAAAGAAAGCACAGCTGCAGGCTGAATATGGGCCCTGTTCAGCAAACTTGTGATTCCTGTAGAGTGAGAAAAGAGAACTGCCTGGGGAAGAACCAATTTTTAGAGATAATAAAGAGAAGTTACCACAGAGATTGTGAAGGAAAGCTGAGAGATGTAGAACCAGGGAAGAGTAGCATCTTGAAATAAAAAGAGACAGAACAGAGAGGTATCTGAGGTGAGAGCATGGGTGTTTCACTTTCCATTGCTACTCTTATCACAGTACTGCTAATGTAGCACTTAAAACAACACACATGTATTATTGTACGCTTCTGTGGGTCAGAAGGCTGACATGAGTCTCACGGGTCTAAAATCAAGCTGTGGTACTTTCAGAGGCTCTGGGGAAGAATCCACTGCCTGCTTTTTCTGTATTCGAGAGGCTGCTTACAGTCCTTGGCACGTGGCCCCTTCCTCTGGTCCTTTCACATTACAATGCTCTTCTCTCCAGCCTCCCTCTTCCATTTTCAAGGAATCTGTGACTACTCAGGACTCACCTGTATATTTCAGGATACTCTCTCTATTTTAAGGTCAGCCAATAGGTAAAACCTGCAACTGTTATGCCCTTTGGGCACGTAACAACTTATTCACAGGTTCTGGGATCAGAACACAGAAATCTTGTGGTGGTGGGTGGGGGGTATTATTCTATCTATAGCAAAGAGTATATAGGACAAACTGAAGAGAGGCTATTGTGTCTGAGAGCCAGGACTAGAGCTTCTTTATCCTTCTGCCCCTCAAACTATCTGTCCCCTTACTTTTTAATCATGGGAGAGAAAGATTTGAAAAGGGGAAGGAAACTGAAACCCACATAGCAAGAAATTATGCTCATAATTCATAGTGTGTGGCTCTACGGTGTCTGTGCAAATTAGAATAAAGATGCTCTATCAGGAAGGTGGGTTAGAAAAGGGGGACTCTTCCAAGTAGATAAATTCCCCCAAATCCACCCTTTCCCTACGTGGGGAAGATGATTCAAAAAAGATGCCCATCCTCTAGGCTGATGCAGTCCCATGAGAGACTGCATAGAGGAACACCTGGTGCATCCATGCAGCCCTTGGCTGGGTTCCTTTGTACAACCTTTATAACCATAAAGGCGAATAAGAGACAGCCTACATTCTGGGCTCCCCTGGGAAAGCTGTTCCTCACCCTCTATATTCTCAGAGATATGCTTCTTCCATGGCCTTCCCCAAACTATACAGAATTTTCACAGAGCATTTGTACAGCAGTTTGAAAGCACATGTTATCTTATATAAATATCCTCCTTCTTGACAGTGTGTTGCCTGAAAGCAAAGGACATTTAAAGCACTATTTTTCAACCCCAGCAGAGTGTCTGCATGTATATCATTAGATTTCCCACTGGTGGGGTATATGAGATGACTTTACATACTATGAATTTAAAACACTGCTAGTTAAATATTTAAGTGTTTGTTATATATATATATATGTGGCTTCTTGATATGAAAGTGTGCTTCTCAGCTCACCTGGAAGCTCATGAGAAACCCAGACCTACTGCATAAGAATCTTCATACTAGCTTTACCTGCAGGTGATTTGTTTGAGAAGTGTCAGCAGTTTCAAACCCATGATCTAACAGGTAACCTGAAGAATGGGTTACATTTTTAAAAGTGAGTCCATTAAAGTTCATTTAAAGAAAAATGAATGATAATAATTTGCTGTCTAAATATAGCAAACTGTGAAAGGACTAAGAAAAACAATTACTGAAATGTGGGAAATAGTAAGCTAACACAAAAAGGTGACAAACACACAAAACACAAAAGGTAATAAATGTGTGTTGGATTAGCTGGGTATCTAATTTCCTAAGCCTTTTGGTACCACATTGTTATACTAACCTAATAGGTGCCTAGTTCTTTCTTCCTGTCCACCTATACCCTGAGTCTTTTCTTTTTCCTGCCTAAGATACTAACTCCAAGGCTTTGCCTTTTCCATTTCTTCATTCAATCAACAGCTTTTTACTGAGCACCTGTCTATACCCTATTCTAGGTATTGATAAATGAGGTAAATCCCTGTCCTCATAGATATTATATATACCCCTGTACCTGTGATCTCTGGAATTCTTTCAGGCACCTAAAGTAACACTCCTCTATTACTGGCAGTTTAACTAAGAACAAACCCAATATTCCTTAGGTTTGAGTTAATCACACAAACACAGGCATGTGTTACTTTAACTGTAAGTGACAGTCTATCTAGTCATAGCACAAAGTTCTAGCTGCACACAGAGCCAACCAGCTAAGGCACGGCAGCAATGCAAACCTCCACCCAGATTCCACAGGTCCTTTGAATGGAATCTGCCACATCTGCATTCCTGGTTATGCTTCGTCATCAGCAGACCTGGGCCCTTTTGCGCAGTGAACAGTCAGAGCTTATACAAGCAGTCAAAGAGCCCTTTGCTCTGAATGGCTAAATGCTAGCTGCTGCTTGGGGCAATACAGTTTTACTCTTGGGATCCTTGCCGTTAATTACTCAACAATCTCATTCTTAATCTAACACTCACCAAACAAGGAATTTCAGAGGAGAAATGCTTGACCTATGTAACATTCTTTTTAGACTTTCAAAACAGCCATACTTCATGATACACATGAAGGAAAATGCTTATCATGATTCTGTTGTCTGTTTACAAATAAATCTTTTGTGATGTAACATTAGGGAATTGTTAGACTGTGCTATGCTGGTTTGACACTTTCAAATGCCTAAATGAAGTGATTCATGAGTGGTTTGGAGTGTGGCTTTAAGATCAAGAATCATGGTGCATTTGTACCTACAGAGTGTCATTCACCTTTAAGAAACCCTTATTTGAAGATTTAGGGAAATTGGTAACCAATATTTTATTTGTTGGAGAATTGATTCAATAATCCAATGCAGATCTAGCATGAATTGTGGACAGTTGAAAGGGTTTTATTACCTAAGACATTCAAATGATCATTTCTGCGTGTTATTTTGATGTAAGAGGTATAATTTCACGTTTATCTTAATGCTTTGTTGATGTCTTGAGTGCTTTATTGTTATCTCTTCATTTAATCCTCACAACTTCCATTTTACAGGAGAGAAAACTGAGGTACAGTTGATTTGAACCCAGGCAACTTGAAAATAAAGTTCAAACTCCTAATTCTTTCATTCCTTCTTTGCCATTAAATTCAAACTTAAAAAAAATTAATAGTGTCTGTGAAGCATGAGTCTACAATATTAGGGAAAAAACTGGCCAGCTTGAAGAAAAAAATAAATTGAAATGGTAAGCAGTTAATTTCCCTTAGTGTGAATGAAGGATGACCTAAATACTTGCAGAGAGGTGATTTCAAGTATGGAAATTTACAGGAAAAAAATGTTCTTTTACTAATAAGCAATTATAGCATTAACGCTTCTGTTTTTAAATTTTATATTTACTTTTTTTTATACTTGTTTTTAAAACTTGGTATTTTCTACCAAAATGACCAAGTATATCATTCTTTCTCTCTCTCTCTGTGTATATATATATATACACACACACACACACACACACACATATATTCTATTATTTATTCATAAAGTGATGGAGAATCATTGCCTTGACCCTCCTTATCCCTCTATAAATCTCAGTGTTCTTAGTATTTAGAAAGAAAGTATGATCAGCAGAATAAGCCTGCAACCAAAGAGGCCATTGGTTTGAGCCCTTGCCCTGACTGACTATGCTTTATCATCTTCTGTCTGGAACCTGAGAACAACAGCAGAACCTAACAGACAGGGTTATTAGGAGGGCTGAATGCAATAAGGAATGTCAATAGTACCCTCCCTATGGAGGGACTTTAGGAGTTGAACCTCCAAGCCTGTTTCTTATTGTGCTGGTAAAATACGTAGCCTAGTTTATGTGGGTGCTGGTTAAGATCCAGCCCTCCCTCTGAGTCAATAAGCTAGACTCAACAGAAGCCCCACACAAACTAGCCTGCATGTTCTGTATCAGTCACAAACTGCACCTCTTGCAAAAACAGCTTTCACTTCAATATGTGGTGGCCTTGAGATTGAGAAATAGGCAAATACACTGGAAGGTGCATGATGGCGACATAGTTATAATAATTATTACATCCATTAAATAAATTTTCAAATGTAACTATTTTTCTCTGGTTACATCAATGCAATAATTTTTATGTGGCCATCGTATGTACATATGGATCATTTCTTTCTTTTATATCTTTCAGAAAGTTAACTTATTTTTTTGGACATCATAAGATTCCTTAAAGAAATCTGATGAGAGACATCAAAAGTTTCAACTAGCTATTCAGCCAGCAGTCCTAAATTTTCTATATTTAGCATGTATTGGTATATTCATAATTAAAAAAACTCTTTATTTTGAAATTACTTTAGGAAATGTTTTTTGAAATGGCTTCTTTTAAATTGCTTTTTGGAATGATTGTAGCTATTGTATAAAGCCAGCAATTAAAGGATTTGACACTTCAAAAAATAAAACCCTTTTGGCATGTGAAAAGTCATTTATAATCACACCTCAAACTTTAGTTGTTAATATTAACAGGGATAGTTACAGCTGAAGGGGTCGTTACACACTTATAAAGGAAGTTTCACTAAATATAGTTAGCATAAGAAGAAGTGTTGACAAGAAGAGTTGAAAATAAAACCTCAAGACAACTTTTTGATTTAAGTGAAATTCTATTTTTTGTGTGTTAATGTCATTTTTGAGGAAACTTAACACTTTATTGCAACATAATAAAGAAATGAGAAAATAAGCCAAAAAAAGTTATTTAGCCCTAAGTAGTAGGACGGCCTTTAACTAGGCATTTAAATAGCTCATGAGACAGTCTGAAGCTTTCACGTTGGCCACACTATTGGTTGATGCAGGAGATTTGTCTAACACCAATTTGGTTGCAAATATTCTCTTTTTATAGTTTTAACTGAATTACATAAAAATTTTTTTGTCTGTAAATAATCTAGATTTTCTTCACAATAACAGGGTTAATGTTCTTATAAATATTGCACCAGAACATTTAAATTTCTTACTAAAAATGCCCCCCACCTTCAAGTCAGGGACATAGGGGAAAGCAAATTCTTGGTTTACTTATTAAAATGATAGTCTTGCAAAACCAAGTGATTTTTTATGAGATAATTTTCTTACAGTATATATATCTTCTGTAAACATAACAGGAAATAAATGTGGAGGCCCCAGTTCTTAGGGTTTTTCCACCAAGAAGATAACCTTTCCAATATAACAACATATTTTTTTTTCTTCTGGTATCATTAATACACAATCACATAAGCAACACTGTGGTTACTAGATTCCCCCCATTCTCAAGTCCTCACCACATACCCCATTACAGTCACTGTCCATCAGTGTAGTAAGATGCTATAGAGTCACTACTTGTCTTCTCTGTGTTATACTGCCTTCCCCGTGCCCCCCGCTATGTTATGTTTGCTAATTGTAATGCCCCATATTCCCCTTCTCCCTCCCTCCCATCCACCCTCCCCAGTCCCTTTCCCTTTGGTAACTGTTAGTCCATTCTCGGGTTCTGTGATTCTGCTGCTGTCTTGTTCCTTCAGTTTTTTTCTTTGTTCTTATACTCCACAGATGAGTGAAATTATTTGGTACTTGTATTTCTCCACCTGGCTTATTTCACTGAGCATAATACCCTCTAGGTCCATCCATGTTGTTGCAAATGGTAGGATTTGTTTTCTTCTTATGGCCGAATAATATTCCATTGTGTATATGTAGCACATCTTCTTTATCCATTCATCTACTGATGGACACTTAGGTTGCTTTGATTTCTTGGCTATTGTAAATAGTGCTGTGATAAACATAGGGGTGCATTTGTCTTTTTGAAACTGGGCTCCTGCATTCTTAGGGTAAATTACTAGGTGTGGAATTCCTGGGTCAAGTGGTATTTCTATTTTTAGTTTTTTTGAGAAACCTCCATACTGTTTTCCACAATGGTTGAACTAATTTACATTTCCACCAGCAGCATAGGAAGGTTCCCCTTTCTACACATCCTCGCCAACATTTGTTGTTGTTTGTCTTTTGGATGTTGGCCATCCTAACTGGTATGAGGTGATATCTCATTGTGGTTTTAATTTGCATTTCTCTGATGAATAGTGATCTGGAGCATCTTTTCATGTGCCTGTTGGCCATCTGAATTTCTTTGGAGAAGTGTCTGTTCAGATCCTCTGCCCATTTTTATATAACAACATATTAAACTCTTCTATCTTCCTGTGTTTTAAAACTCATGGAACTCAAATAACTATTTTTTCCATTGTGCTACAGAATAGCAATACTCTCATACCTACATTTGAATCGTTAAAAGAAAGCTATATTCCTTTCAATGTAAAATGAGTGATTACATTATTTCCTTAGGTTTGTGCTCTGAGGAATCTAGGATTCAATCTCAGTGCCCCTGCATTTGACATACGAGACATTGGGCAAGTCACTTAATTTTCTCAGTTGATGGAAGGATAAAATAACATCATATATTCAAGTCCTACTGCAACTATCGCTCATAGAAAGCATTCACTAAATAAAATCCAAGTTACAGATATCAAAGTTGTACCCAAATACAAATATTTTAGGGTACTCAAATTATCAAATGCACTAAAATATTCCCATGCTTTGGTATCCTGGACATACTTCTATTCTCTGAAATATCTACTGTCTACTCCAATTTGTGTGAGCACAGCCTGGGTGAACCAGGAACACTACTAATCTGAATGATGGCCATAATAGAATTAGCGTGTTAAACTATCAATTACTTGGCTTTCAAACCTTCCTTTGAAATATATTTAATGAGACTCAGCTATATGCCAGGCATTGGTCTGGGCAGTGGAGATACAACAGTGAACAGTCTTTACCTGTGTGGAACTTAATTCTGGAAGATAGAGAGAGCCCAATAAATTAGAAACAATTCACCAAGACAACTTCAAATAATGGTAAGTACCTTGAAGAAAATCAACTAGGGTCATTTGCTGAGTGATTGGGGGTTAGATCAACTTTGGATAGGGAGCCAGGGAAGTCCTGAATGAAGCACTGACATCTGAGCTGACAAACTAAAGGACAAGAGAGAGCTAGCACGACAAAGGTCTAAGGAATCAGTGTCCCCAGCTGTGTCCCCAAGGCAGTAGCACATGCAAAGGCTGTGAAAGAGGAAGGAGTTTCCTTATCTGTAGAACAGAAAGAATGCCAATAAGGATCAATAAAGTGGAGTAAGTAAAGGGGGAGTGGCAGGAAGAAAGGTGTGGGCCATTCAAAGCCTTGGTCATGGTAAGAGTTTTGTAGTTTTTAAGCAAGTGAAGGAGACATGTGATTTGCAATGGAAAGATCACTCTGGCTCTGTGAAGAATGGTTGCCAGGAGAGGTATTAAGATGTTTTAATTCAGAGAAGACATGATGTGGCTTGCATTGGGGTAGTAGCTGTTGAAAATGGGAAGTGGATGTTATAGGCCCTGCAAAAGAGCACATTTTGGAAGTAGGGTTCAAAAGACTTCTTGATATGTGGAGAGATGAGAAAGGAATCAAGGACAACTATAAGTTTCTGGCTGAGCAACTGTGTGGCTTATGATACCATTTACTGAGGTGAGGAAATTTAAGGAGAAAGAAGGTTATGCAACGAGGAAAAATTTCAGAGCCACGTGGCCAACTTCAAGTGTGAATGTTGTACATTTCTCCAAATATGATGTGATTACTTGGGAACAGAAAACTTGCCACTTCCTCCATCCTTCTGAAATATCATCATCTTCTGGCCCAAGCTGAAAACTCTATGCAAAAACTGGAATCTTTATGCTTAACTTAGACACACAACCTTGTATCTGCAATTATGAGTTCCACTGTCTTGGGAAAATTAAAAGATTTGTGTAACTCCCTGGGTGGTAGAATTCACCTGGTCTGATCTCATTTGGTGGTCAAATCCAGCTTGAATTTACATGAGGCCATTTATGGCCTTTTTCCCTCTTAGTATTACAATTCACACAATTCAGTACAGAAATATTAACACGTGTGACTATTAGGGTTACACAGGATATGGTACATGTGTGATATCTTTTTAAAATTGAAAGAAAATTAAGAGTTCTGAGACACATCTGTCCACCAGCTTAAAGAAGGGATTGTAGAACTTGTACTGCTAAACTTAAAATTGGGAAGTACCTTATTAGGTACCTTACTACTTTGCATAAAAATGTTGATACTTTTCTGAGAGGAGAAGGTGGTTCACAAGGTGCACTCTGCCCAAGGAGGAGAAATTGGGAAAGCAGGCTTTGCTGACATGATGATCTTTTTAGACCCGAGCAGAGAGGGCAATGCAGAGGACTCCAGTACAATGGATTTCAAGGGCAGGAAGGGTGGTGTTTTTATGAAAGGAAAAGTCACATAGTCAGGTTCAACTAATCAGCAATTGTTTCACACACTAAAAAATGGTGCTAAAATTCTTGATTTGGCTTACCCAAGTTAACATGGAGCAGCTCATAAAGTGTAAATTTCATTGATTCTAAGACGCATATTTCAACTTTTCTGAAATTGGGATACATCTAACAATTGATAGAAACTTAAGATGGACTCTGACCACATGGAAGTGATGATGTCTTACTGTTTGAATGTACTTGACCATGGCTGTTGTTTTGGGCTGCATGATGAGAAAACTAAAACCTCTGAGGTCTCAATCATAAACTATGTAAGGACCCTAACAGGACAGTGTCTTAACCCATTTGGGCTGCTATAAAATAACCATAGACAAAAAATAAAATAACGATAGGATGGCTTATATGCTACAGAAATTTATTTTTCACAGTTCTGGAGGCTGGGAGTCCAAGATCAAGGCACTGGCATATTTGGTGTCTGATAAAAGACTCATTCCTGCCTCATGAGCGGTTGTCTTACAGCTGTTTTTTCATATGGTGGAAAGGGCAAGGGAGCTCTCTGGGGCCTGTTTTATAAGAGCACTAGCTGTATTCATGAGGGCTCCACCCATATGACCTAAATCAACCTCACAGAGGCACCATCTCCAAATACCATCACATTGGGGATTAGATTTCAACATACGAATTTTGGAGGTATGCAAACATTTAGTTTATAGCAGAAGGTCTTGATTGTTACTTCAAACTCTCCACTGTCAGTGTTAGTTTAGATCAAGAAAGCACCACCATCAAAACTTGCAGAATGTCAGAAGCTGGAAGAAGAATGCAAAGACAATACCTGGGCGTATTTTAAGAGCATCAACAGTGATCTGAATGGGGAAACAGAGGAATTAAAGACTCTTTATTGGAAGTGATCCAAAAGAATAAGTTCCTGTGAAGAGGTTCTGGGATTCCTTTACCAATTTATTTTTATTCTATTTTCCTTTTTTAAAAGTGCAAAAAGTAAGATATGCAAAGCATTATACACTCACAAAAATATTTTTTAAAACAAGTATTAATTAATAATTCTAAGTTATAAGAAAGCATGTGTCAGTTTAATTCGCTTTTTTAAAAAAATTAGCTCCCCATTAATCAGTGATGTATCTACAACTGATAATGTCTTAGATTTGATGAAATACTGTTCCCCTTTATAATAAGACAGAGGCTAAAAGGACTTGGGGGTGGGGAGGATGACTGTGTAAAAGCTATAATTCCAATGCCAGATTATTATTCTAGTTGGCTTTTTTTCTGAACCCAGGTTCATCTCTTATTTCCCTTCTGGCCTTTTTCTGGTACTCTGCTGTTAGTGCTTAAATGGAGTATTCACTTCATTAATTTTGAATATTGCCAGCACATAAACCTTTGAGTACAGGTCAAAAATTGGACTTCTGGCCACAACCAACGAAGTGGATGTTTTCCCAATGATAGCATATGCATAGAAAGGTTAAACTTTATTTTTTCATGAGTTACTGCCTAATGCAAAATAAACTTTGAATTTATATTTCTTGAATTTTATTCAGCCTACAAGGCTCTATCTTATAACTCCCATTTTAAGAAGAAGAGTATGAGAACATTTTTGTAAAGGTTTTTATATGCAAAACTGTAATACCTGTAAGTTGCAAAAACTGCACATTGCAATAGGAATTTTATTGAATTTTCAGCTTTTAGCCATAGCACACTAAACAGCACAATTCATTTCACATTTAATTTTCTTTGAATGTCACAGTGACTAGGATATTGTTTTTTTTGATTCTTTTAATTTTACTTGTATGATCTGAATAAAACTATGCTCTATTGAGGTTAGTTCAAATCTGCTAACATGATTAAAAGACACACAAATCTTAATTCCAAAAGTACTAAAAGGTAAAATGTCTTTGTTGATGTTGTCTGTACATTTTTGATGTGTCTATAAAGCTTATTTTATAAATAAATATTTACATTCTAATGGTTAAGTGAATGAGCCAAGAGCTAGAATGCCTGGATATGAATTCTAGCTCTGCCACTTTTTGGCTGACTGACCTTAGGTGATATATTTATTTTCAATATTTCAAGAGTTCTCTCACATGTAAAGTAGAAGATGCTAAAACTACATAACTATCTTATAGGGTAGTTGTGAGGATTAAGTTGAATTCATACATGTCAGCCACTTAGAACAGTACCTGTTACATAATTAATAATCAATAAAAGTTTATTATTGCCATTAAGTTTTAAAATCTCTTTTATATATCTCTCTCCCTAAAGTCCCACTCATAGTGGCAGTTGTTTCTTAAATTTCTTTCCCTAGTGTGTCTCAAAACTCTAGCCTACTACATTACCACTTTCTTCTAGATCACTTGTTATCTTATTTTTTCCCAAGTGTAATTCTCTGTCTTATATAAACCAATTTAGATTTTGTAGGTACAATTCTCCACCCATTATCCTAGTTAAGCCCACTAAAAGTATGGAGTCTAATAAAGTTCTGGAGTAGGTAAATGAAGTATCTTTCTAAGAAACAAAAGTGACAGGGAGCGAGGTCTATTGAGGCTAGGGGGAGGGGAGACTTGTTATATTTTATATTGTGTCCATTTCAGTGTGTTCTTATGGGAATTTTCTCAATTCTATTTGTAAAAGAAACACACAAAGACACACACAAATATGAAGTCATTTAGTTTCTCATCTAACAATTAAAAATGCATGCTGACAGTTATTTTTAACAATTAGTGGAATATAATTTAACAGGTCAAGCTTGGACTGGAAGGCAGGGCATTCTATTGATTTTACATTGGGCCTGCCATAGTACTCTTTTTTCTTCTTGAGGGCATTGGGGTAACACATTTAGAAATGACTTGCAGGAACATTTTGAAGATTCACTGTCCAAAATTACCTTCAATACTTTAAGAACCTGACAAAAATACATCTTTAGCATGTATTTTAGTGCTATGTTATGCCCTTTCTACCATGGTAAGCTGGTAAGTTTAACAGCTTTTCCCGCACCCATCCCCTACCCCATCCCAAAAAAGTAACAAGCTGATGTGCTGTACTTACCAGTTTCCATGGTGTAAACACTTCCTCCACAGCCAGTTTCAAGGTACCAATGTGACATCACTGAAACTTCCTGAAAATTTAAGAATGAACTCTTATGAGTCTGTATGAGCTGGTTCTAGGACATCATTTTTGTATATATACTTGATATTGCCCATTATAACAAAGGTAAAAAAAAATGGAACTTAAATTCATGTGCTGTCCCTCCCTCGCTTTCTCTCTCTCCCTCCCTCCCTCTCTCCCTTCCTTCTTGCACATTTGCTGGACCTGTCAGGACTCAATTAGGTCAAAATCAGTTTGGATAAATTATGAAGTTACTCATTTATAGCACTGATATGGGGACTGATATAAGAAGGTGCAATTCATTAGAATTTTATAATATAGTTGACCTTTGAACAAGGCAGGGGTTAGGGGCTCCAACCCCCAATTAATCAAATATAACTTTTTACTCTCCCAAAACTTAACTACTAATAGCCTATTGTAATAGTCTACCAGAAGCCTTACCAAGAATATCAATTAGCACATATTTTGTATGTTGTATGTATTATAGACTGTATTCTTATGATAAAGTAAGCTAGAGAAAATGTTTTCCAAATTGTTGTAAATCTACAAAAGTTTTGCAGTATACTTATTGAAAAAAGTCTGCATGTAAGTGTACCCATGCAATTCAAATATGTGATGTTTAAGTGTCAACTGTATACAGTTTCATTATATATATACGTATATATTCTGTACATATGCACCTATGTACATAGATACACTAGAACTACTTTTGTTTCTCTGAAAATCAAGTTGAATGCTATAGAAAAAATAAAGGTGAGCCAGTAAAAAAATGGGTCCCTAGGGATGAGCAAGAACTGTGAAAGACTGAGATAAGGAATATAGGCTGACAGTTTCTGTATTCTGATTTCCTTGCTAGTATCTTTATGTTCTTGGACCACTTTAAAGAACTAAAAACTGAACATCTTAGATATTGAATTTCTGAATGTGGAGAATGCTAATCTGTTCAGTTATAATCAAAGCAAGCATCTATATGTAAAGAAAAACAAATAAATGGTGTGTTTATGTTAAAATTTCATTAGTTATAATGATTATTTGCTTGAATTATTTTTGTTCTTTTGTTTTTTGACTTAACTGGTGAACTGCTCTAAACCAAGTGGATAACATAGCTTTAAGTATATACCCATTTACTAGTTCCAAATTTGTATTTACTAAATTTTAAGTGAAATGGAGAGTAGGAATTTAGTGAGCCAAATCAGGTAATTAATAGCTTCAGATATGTCTCTCCATATAATTAAATTTGACTGAATTCATGTATAAAAAATAAATGTAGCTAGGTCACCTCTTTTGTTCCAACTATTACACAATTCATTTTAAAATCAAATTGCTAATTGCTAACAATTCTTATTCATTTTTTGTTATGTAGTCCAGGTATGTCATGTTATGTTGATAGGTACTCCTATAGAAAAAATAAACAATTTTTATCTTAAAAGTCATTAACCTGAATGTGACTTTATAGATGTTTTAGATGCTTTTGAGGTTTTCTTTGTGTGTATGTGTATGTATGTGTGTGTGTGATTCTTCACACAAAATGATTCAGAAATTTATTTAAAATTTGATATTAAATTTTTAAAGTTATACATTTTAAAATTTAGCTCTTAGGCTTATAAATTTATATAGTTATAGTACTAGAATAATTTAATAATACTTTAAAGAGATCTTTAATGGTGGTGCTTAAAACTTTTAAGATTAGTAAAAATTTTAAACAATATTTAATATATCATGTACACGTTTTAAGTAATTTGACCTGACTGAACAACTTTCAAAGTACTCAAGTAGTACTTTTACTTATTAAATTTGTTAAAATGGTTATTTATAAATTCCATTAACTATCCTTTTCACCAGCATTTCACTTATACTTTTCAACTTAAATCACAGGTCAAAATCAACTATTTAGTGACATATTAAATTGGAATCATGAGATTATTCTTCTCTTGAACCTTATACATCATAGAAAGTAAAAGCACAGCTATCTTAATACAAAAATATTACACCATATGTTTGATCTTCTTAGGCCTTTCTGTACTTAATTTTACATCTCCTCTGGGTTTAAGGGATCTTATTTGTTATATGAACAATGGTATCATCGTGACATTGATGGGACACCCGAAGTTCTATTTATGATCTCTTGCACCTAGAGGAATAGCCCTAGTAACCTCAGAAGTCTATTTCCAGATTTACTCACAGAAATCTGAAATTCCCACCGATGATACTATATTATTTTATTAGATTCTACATTCCTTTGGCTCTTAATATTTAAGTGGCCTTTTTTGCAAATGATGATTTTCAAAATTTGGGGATCCTCCATTTATTTCATATTCTTTTTAATCTCTTTGGGGCCGTACAACTTTTGCAAATATCAAACCATAGCTGATTAAGTCTCTCATGGTTTTATCTACTTGGCCCAATATTCAAAGATCTTTCCACTGTTAGAAAAGCATTTGAAGCTTCCCATTAGTTAAACAAGATCATAATGGTGGTTCTGTGACTTTACCAACAAAAGAATGGAGTAGATGCATGCTGAAAAGAATTCATCAGTGCCATTGTTCAATCCTCTTTTTCTGATTATGAAAATACTCTATCAAAGACTGTCTTCTCTATGAATTTACAAACCATGCCTATGAAATGAGGATATGAACCATTGTAAAAAATATTATTAAATTTCTCTAATTGTAAATACTGCCAGATTAGACAACAGCTTCCCTTAAACCCTCCGCCCTCTGGATCCCTCTAGAAAACAAATAGCATCATTGATTTCTCATGAAAATATATGGAACATAAACACAGTGGGCACATTGATCAAAAATGTTGCAGCAACAAGCTGCATAATGAAAGCACAGTATGTAAAAGCACAATATGCCTGCAGGATGGGCTATGGAGATGATCATGGGCACAGGGAGATGTGGAAGGAAGGGGAAGAGAGACAAGCCAGGGAATGGCATACAATGTAGCATTATTTCAATCCCACCTTTGTATCTTTTTGATTTCAATTGAAAATAATTTGAAATAATATGTTCTTTGCTTATGAGTGCTTGCACCCTGCATATTACTAGAAAATTCAGTTCACAAATTATAAATCAAATGGCAAACACAGCAGCTCGAAATACACTCATAAATCTTAAAAATGTTCTTCTGAGGTGGGACTTGGTATGGGCTAGTCAGCTTTTCACAATTCTAGGCAAAGGGGCAGCAGGTGCCTTAGAAAAATCTGTTCAAAAAGGTCGTTTCAGAAACTCTACTGAATTTAGTCCACTGAATTACTTTTGCTTTATCTAGATCTCACAGTTAACACTTTTCTTTGTGGCTCTCCTTGCCTGCTACATAAGTTACCCCATTTATTGCCCAACCTCTTGAAAGTACTTTCCAACTAAAATGGTGCTGTTCTCATGGGGACAACTTATATACTCCTAGACTATGTTTGTATACATAAATTGAAGTAGAAAACTGAGTCAAATGTTTTTTACCTTTGCTTTCAGCAAGTAAGTGTTTGGGTTTGAATTATCATGGTTCCAATTATATTTTGGTAAATGGTTTTGCTTGGCAGACTTTAAAAATTCTCAAGTCAGTAACAATTAGTTTTGAGAAGCATGTGCCCTTTCTTTTTTTAACCAGTATTTTCATTTCATAGCTGTTTTGTGTCATTGCTTGTGATAGCAACATGCACTCATCTGACGGATGGGGAATAGCTGAAGGTATTAGCTTAGAAGAGAGGACGTTGATTTGGACTAGAATGCATGTTTCCTTGTACAAAGAAAGTGAAATGCCAAGTGAACATAAGTTCATTACTCATGTCTGATGACTAGAAAATTTATGCCACTCAAAGATCTCATTGATGGGCCTGAACCAGATGGGCCTAAGAAAAAGGCACAATCAAAAGACAAATATATGAAGCTATGTGTGTGTGTATGTGTGTGTACATGCACAAATTACGTTTTATATTGAAGACAGCTAACAGTCAAGTGAAAACTTACATTAAATTTATTTAGATGTTACTTTGGAAAACATATTTGTTTAGCAAGTTTTCTTCTGGGTAATTTCTCCCATTTGCTATACTTTTTCCTAAGCTAGTACCCCTCTAAACTGGTATTGTCCATGTATTTAACAGTTCAATAAGTGGTTGTATTAATAATTATTCACAACACAGGCCACTGTTTTAACGGTGATCTCCTGGTCTATCTACTCAATACTTCACACGGCTTTTAAGGATAAAAAAATTATTTGAGAATATTTCATAATTGGGAGAGATCTGCATTGTCTAAGTGAAGAATTAAGCAAACTGTAAAAATAATTGACAATAGAGATAGAAAAACAGAGAAGAGAGTACTTTTACCCTAATTTGGATTCTAGGCAAGAGGAATAGTCATTTATAGAATTATCTGGAAAATTGCTTTGAGGCTTTAGTTCATTCAGATTACATAAGCTTTGGTCTCACTGTTGATTCACATTATATTCACATAAATTATGATCAAATCCAATAAATAAATAGCTTGGTAAAAGTTATTGGGACAGAAAGCCTTGTTTTCTATAGTTTTTATCTTTTTTTTCTTTTAACTCAACTAACCTTTTTGGGTATCACTGAATGCAGTTGTCTAGTGTAGTTTGAATTCATGTGTGTGAATACTTAACTGTGTGGTTCTACTCAAGTGTGAAATTAACAATGGAGCTGGTTTGTTGTGTGGCCCCTGACTCACTTCCCACAACTCAAGAGGATGTCAGAATTATGGCTTCTATTAACATTTCTTCGTGAGGGATTTGTGCACTTACCAAATTTGTCCCAGAATGAATCAGTAGAAGTAGTGATTTTTGGTATCCATCATTTTAAAACTAGGATGGCACGCCAATCTCATCTTGTTGAATCATTTCAAACTTTCCATTGATTTTAACTTGATAGCCCTGTGCGTCTGCTGTGGTTATGGCCACAGTAGTCAAGAGCTTGGAAATCAAAGTAGAGCCACTGAAAGACACTTCACCAGGATGAAAACCGTATCTTCAACTTCCAGAGAATTTCTTCCATTTCCCAAGAAGCAAAACTAACGTATTGACTATGACTCATTTACTACAGAACTCTTACTACTGGATTCAGCCCCAAAGGCAGGTCAGTGACCCTGATAGTGATATGCATTATCATGAACCATAAATATCCTTCCATGTCAAAAACAGTCTTTTTATTTGAATATTTCATAAGAAATGTCTAAAGTCTGGTGAGAAGAGTATATAACTGTGTAAACTTACCACAACAGGACTAAGGAGTAACATTATTCCCAAATATTTTGTTTGTCCATCAGACTTGTTTTACTTAAAAAAAAAATCCTCTCATCTGTTGTACACTTTGAAATAGAAAAATAAAGCCAAACAAGTCTACTTATCACCATTGTGGTGGGTTTTTATTGTTGTTGTTTTTGTTTTAGCTTATGTTTCCCCAGTGAGAGCTACTTCAGTAGTTTTACTGTTAAATCAGTTCAGTGCAGAGCTCTTCTTCTACTGAGAGAGAAAAATTTTGATTGAAGAGCTCTTTCAATCTTAAAAAGGTCAGTTAAATTTTACCCCGGCTTTATTATCTGGGTTGCCTTGAACTGTGTTTCAATAGGGCCTTTGCTATACTTTTAACCTGGTGTGTGCTGCTTTATTTCTCCTAAGGGGACAGTGCTGTAAAATAATCTTAAATCCTTTTTAGGATTTATTAAGAAAAATAAATACAAAAGTATAAAATAAACCATAAGCATGCTCGTTGTTGTTTTTACCTTATGAGAGACTTACTTTTCAGTGGTTTAAAAAAAAAGTCAACTTTGCTTGGAAAAAGCTTCATATCTCATTTGTACCTTTATATAGAATTCAGGTGAGTCAGGGTACCAAGATTTTACAATCAATGAGGGGAATATTATATCTAAGATATGCCTTTTAGCTAAATCTGTATTCCCTACTTTCAAAATGTGTTTTTTTACTGAATATATTAATGCTACTATTAGTAGCATAAATCCCCTTCTCCCTCCTCCACTCCAGTTAAATTCTTCTGAATACAATTGCCTGAAATTCTGCTACTGAAGGCTTTAATGTTTTCAATGCCACCATAATTTTCCAAATTTTTGTTGAAAATTCCTCAAGGAAAGGTAGTATTTCAAAAGTTATCAGTCACTTCAGCCTATGTCAGAATTAACTTTGGATCCATTTCTGAGATTGATGTTGATCAGTGAAGGAATCCATGTCCAGTGGGGAGTGGGAAAGACAGAGTATGTGACTTGGGATGCAAAAGACTAACATTCCTTTAGTAATTTCAACTAAATGTAGCCAGGAATCTTAAGGCTTTTAGAAGATTAACTGCTTACACAGAGGAGAGCTTTTATTTTGCCCAGGTTGAAGACTATGCTTTGGAATTAGTCAGAGAGCATGATGTTTCTTAATCACAAGCTCGGCTGGCAGCACTAAGACAAAAACTTCAGATGATTACTACTTGGTATTATTCTCCAGCCACTTATATCCCCTAGTCAATTAGCAATAAATCTCCTGTTTCCACTGTAAGACCCTGTGCAATATGCCTTTCCATGTAGCTGAGCCTAGTTGGAAATGTCTAAGAAGTCGGCATCTAGGGTAGATGCCGAATAGCTTATAGCAATAGTGATGACATTTCTGATTGCTGGTGATAGGTACTTGGATCTTTTCTTTACCTTGCCTCTTCTCTATCTGGATGATTTCATACAACTTCTCTTTAAATACTATACTGTGCTGGGGACTTCCAAATTAGTCTATCATCCCAGACATCCTTCTCTGATCTCCAAAGACACATATACAGACATGTCCAGTTGCTCCCTGAATGGGCATCTTCACATGAACATATCTAAAAGTAAACTACTGATTTATACTTCCATCTAAAGTTGGTTTTCCCTCTCTTTTGTTGGCTTCCCCATCTTAGTAAATGCACTAACTTTCACCAGTTTCTCAAGCCAGGAACCTAATAGTCAGCCCAGGTTCTTCACTTAGCTGTCATAATCTCATATCTGAGATGCTTCTACAGCATTCCAACTGGCCTTCCTACTTTCATTCTGGTTTCCCTTAAAATCTAATCTTCTCATGGCAACCAGAGGGATGTGTATATATGTGTTTTTAAAGTTAAATTAGATCACGACCTCTGCTGCAGTTGGAATTGGTGTGAAATTTTCACATTGTACCTGGAATAAAATCCTTACCTTGGTTTCTCAGACTGCACTATCTTGCCACTGTCTCTTTTTCCAACTTCATATTCTGCCAAACTCCATCTCACTCACTCCTCTGGTCTGAATGACTTTTATTTCAAGTTCCTTGGATGTCCTCAGTTTTCTCTCAGCTCAGGAACCTGGTGCATGTTCACTCTGCTTGGAATGTACATCTTTGTACTTTTTGAGTGGTTGTTCCTTTTTTCTCATGTTTCAGATCTCAGAATAAATGTCATCTATTTGCAGCAATCCTGGCTGACCGTTGTTGCCCCTGTCCACCCATTACTACCTATGCAAGCACATTATTTAATTTCCTCACTATGATTTCCACTAGGCAACAAACTTCAGGAGGTCAGGGAAGAAGATGTTTGTCTTATTTACTCTGTCACCCAGTGTTAATCATGACTAATATTTGAGTATTGAATGAAACAAATGCCCATTTTGTCTTGATCCTCCATTTGATGCAACTATCCCAAAGCCTGTCTGCTTGTTTTTTTTTTTTTAGAACTTCTGTTTCTGATTTATTTTCCATACTACTTTCTGATTACCTTCCTTCTTTTTGGTTTCTGTGCATTATCTTGGACTTCACACTTCAGCTTTGAATCCATGGATGTTCATCTGATCAATTTCATTTCAACTTATTTGTGAACCTTTAAATGAAAGGTAATCTGTTGAACATTGCTGGGCATAGAACCATGAGGAAAACAAAAGCCTACTGTAATGCCTTTGGAACATCTTTGGAAATTGGTAGGAAGCACAGAGAAAGGGAAGAAAGGTAAGTAAACAACTAATATATTTGAATAAGGTAAGGACACAAGGGCATATAAAGAAGTATGGGAATTTCAAAATGTCTCACTATGTTCCTTGTTGCTGAAGTACTACATCGTACAAATAATGAATTTTCTGGCTCCTAGGACTCGACATCATCTTTTTCATACTCAGGAATTTGTCATGATTCTAGAACCAAATATAATAGCCCTTTTTTTTGTTATTTGCATACATTTTTATATTATATCTACAAAATTATTCAAGAATTTCAGCTCATTTGTGTACCTGGCTGTTACTTTGATGAAAAACAAAAGATCTAGAAAAGCTTGCTTTTTAATTTTAACAGCAGAGATAATGGAAAAGTCAATTGACTATGGCATATTATCAAATATTCTACACCAGATTCACCATCTCAAAATGATACTGTCTCCATGAAGATATGCTCTTGACAGTCATCCATATCAGCAGCAACAATATAGTTTTTAATTAAATTAGTCCACCCATTTTTTTATAAGTAAAACTGTGTTAAGGCATTAGAATTCCACAAGTGAAATAACTACTCTTGAAAGTATGGAGAAAACTCAACCACACTCTAAGGAATATTTATAGAAAGTTAAACCAAAACTATTTCTTTAATACAGTTAATATAATACTATTCTGTTTCCTGCTTTATAAGTTCAGTAATATAAAAATTTATCAACACTTCACATTAGTCTCTTTGATTATTCAAATATGAATCTTCTTAGTTCAACTATTGTGGAAAGCAGTATGGAGGTTCCTCAAAAAACTCAAAAGAGAAATACCATTTGACCCAGGAATCCCACTCCTAGGAATTTACCCTAAGAATGCAGCAGCCCAGTTTCAAAAAGACAGATGCACCCCTATGTTTATCGCAGCACTATTTACAATAGCCAAGAAATGGAAGCAACCTAAGTGTCCATCAGTAGATGAATGGATAAAGAAGAGGTAGTACAAATACACAATGGAATATTCAGCCATAAGAAGAAAACAAATCCTACCATTTGCAACAACATGGATGGAGCTAGAGGGTATTATGCTCAGTGAAATAAGCCAAGTGGAAAAAGACAAGTATCAAATGATCTCACTCATATGTGAAGTATAAGAACAAAGAAAAAAAACGGAAGGAACAAAACAGCAGCAGACTCACAGAACCCAAGAATGGACTAATACTTACCAAAGGGAAAGGAACTGAGGAGGATGGGTGGGAAGGGAGAGACAAGGGGGAAAAAGGGGCATTACGATTAGCAGACATAATGTAGGGGGGGCATGGGGAGGGCTGTAGAACACAGAGAAGACAAGTAGTGATTCTATAGCATCTCACTACGCTGATGGACAGTGACTGTAATGGGGTTGGTGGGGGGGACCTGATGAAGGGGGTAGTTTAATAACCATAATATTGCACATGTAATTGTAGACTAATCATACCAAAATAAATTATTAAAAAAAATGAATCTTCAAGGGAACTTGCCAGAAGGTGCTCATGTCTGTCAAACTTTGATCCAAATTCAATGGGCCAGGGTTTATTAAAAATAGTGGAAGCTTAGCTGTATAGCAACCTCACTCCAGCAAAAACCAAAAAGACAAATGAAAACAAGGCAGAAAAACCCAAAGAATAAAATTTTAAGCATCTGATTTCTGCAGTATCATGTTAACTCTAATAATAAAAGGTGAATGCTTTATTTAAATCTATCCAGGTAGAAACAGAACTTTTCTGATCACTAACAAAAAATGAATGGCTAGCATCTTCTGTCTGGTCAATTTAATTTGTTAGGCTGAAGAATGCTTATTTAGCCAGCCATCAACCATGTATTAAACACAAAGAAGAGTTTCCAAGCTTGCAGGAGAATTATGTTTGAGATCAACTCTCAAAGTAATTTATCAGCTCAAATATATTGATTCTCAACTCACATTTGGTAGAACTAGCATTCACTTGCCAATATGAATGGAACTCAAATGAGATGGTATTGATTTAGATGTGAAAAAGAAATTTCATAATTTATCAAAACAAAATATTATGAATAAAACCTCACTGAATAAACCCAGTTCCCTGCCACAAAGGAATGTACATTCTTTTCAGAAAGTTGTGAATGAGTGACTGGAATCTATTTTTATTTATAGTCTCTTTAAATAAAGAAATACCAGACAGACGTAGATATAGTGATGTCTCTATTTTGATACTTTTTTTCTTTCTGCTCTATGTTCTACATTGTACAAGAAGATATTATTTAGATTAGATGGTGGTGTAACAAACAAAAAATTTATTTGAAAATAGTTACGAAGCAATTTCCCATTTTTCCTTTTTTTCCTAAAGGTCAGTGATTCCAATAATTAACCAAATATGGTCCAGTGCTTATCCAAGAGGAACACTCATCAAATTTTACAGAATTACTTGAAATGCAACTCATCACTATGCACTGAATACAGTAACATTTTGATGAAACAAAGCACTCAGAATAAAAGGGTGTTTGGAGCTAGTGAACTTCAAAGAGAACATATTACTTCCAAAATGTGATCATTGTGAATTTAACGCATAAAATGCAACTAAATTATTGTTGTATTAAATGATTACTGAGATATTTCATGAAGAAAATTGAGAAATTTCATAAATAATAAAGCCAATTTGTTGAGATTTTGCAAGTATAAAGTTATGGTAAATGATTTAGGTCATAGTATTTTCTTATGTAAAACACTTGTCAATATCATTACTTCACGTTCTAAGATACCTTACGAGCTCAATGTAATATAATTTAGTAGAGTGCACAGTAAAACAAGGATTCTGTTACTATACAATTAATCTTTGCAACAGCTGTGCATTTACCATCTTCAGCCACTCGTTACAATCATCCTTTTAACAGCCTGACACCTGTCTCTTATTATATTTGAGAGCAATTGTTAATTTCCTTATATTTCCCATCTTTTTAGTGCCTTTGCATTCCTTTATTTCTCTGATGCACATTTACATGGTCTATTATATAAATTTTCTCATTTAATCTTGAGAAACTAAAATTATTAGGAAGTTAATAGTGCAGGGATCAGAGGCTTTTTTCATTTACAACATAACTGTTAAATGACACAGTTTGTTTCAGCTTCTTGCTGACACTGCAAGGGATTGTGTAGAATGAGGAGTTCAATTACTTTCACAGCACTAATCATATATCATTATGTAGAGACATGAATCCTTAATTCCCAAGCCAGCGCCTGAAGCAGCATGGCAGCAATAAAGGACATGTTCCAAATTCCTTTGTCCACTGCAGCATGCAGGTAATAACTGAAGAATAAAATAATTGTGTCTACTTGGCCATGATCCTTATTAGTTGGAATATTTGATGCCCACAATAAATCATTTTCCACTAATTTTTATTCACCCGCACAAGACTTTTTGTCAGAATTGATTTGAGATGCATTGTTCAAGGCCAAATAGATATTTACTTTTTTGAGAACTTTTCCTCCACAGTTTGGGAAATGTAACTTTTCAAGGTACAAATAAAAGTCGGTAAATAACACTGAAGCAAGTCTCACATGAAAGAATTTCTCAGCATTAACAAAGCTTGACTGCTTGCTTGCACATAATCTTAGACACACAGGTTAATGTGTAACCCAGACCACTCTCTTGTTCAGGTTTGCCAAGGTCAATGAAGAAATGGAATTAGAATATTTTGTTTCACAGGCAGGAAAATGGCTTATGAAATCTCAGAGCAGGGTATAACCTCATTAAGATAAATGTAAAAATAATCCATCAATCACAAGTTATGGAAACAGGAAACCAATGCCTCTTGTTTTATAACAAAGGCACTTTGACATTTCTGGCTTAAACAACAACAAATACCTTCTAATCCCATTTTCTTTCCCACCCTCTCTGTCTGGGCAGGAAATGTGGGCTCCCTCTGCTCATGCTGCCTGCTACCCAGTTGTTCTATCGCCTGCCCAGCTGCAGCCAGAGGAGGACGATTTCCCCCTTTAGGCAGATGACTAACTTCCAAATGTGGAAGAGAATCAGATAGCCTTATAGAAGAGAAACAGGGATAGCACAGTTCTCATTGTTACACTGGTTTTTTTTTTCTGGCCAAAACTGCTAAGGATCTTACTACTTATTTTATAACTGCTATTTTGTAGGCTACACTTAACTGTAAGAGGATTGGAAATTTTCTGTAGTTGCAAGCACATCAATATGTTAACAGAAAATAACTCCAAAAAGAGTTTTCTAATGTAATCGTTTCGATCAAATGGCAAGGTTGGCAAGTAGCAAGTTTCAAATTGTTTTATTTGCTTGATTTCCCCCCTGGAATTCTTACTCTTCTCTTCCTCCCTCTCTCCTTTCTGTCCTTCCATCCTTCTTTCTTTTCAGTAGAAGGGCCAGTCTTGTTCTTTTGTATTCCATGTACCTATCCTATACCTGGACTTCAGTATTTAGCGAATATTTTTTTCTGCGACTTTTATAAATCACCTGTAAATATAGCTTCAATATTATGTTATATATATTTAAAATGTGTTATATTTTTCAAAAGTTAAACCTATGAGATTAGAGGTTTTTCTGTTCAGTCCTTACATAGCATAATGCTGAAACTAAACACGTACTCTGATACAACTGGAAACTAGTACTCTTTGCATAATCATTTATATAAATATGGCAGATTTTTAGGGGGGGTTAACTATTAAAGTTTTGCCTGTATTTGCTATGTAATCCACCTTGACTACTGTGAGACACAGTTTACAGAAATATCCCTGGGTTACTTTGTAAATATTTAACAACATGACAATTCCTCCAGGTTCTGATTATCAGAGCCCTTGACCCAATCAGACTGAAAGCAATGAGACTAGGAACAGCCTGGGATTGGAGAGTTGGTAACTGTAATTAATCATTAATTGACTTATGTGTACTTGGAATAAGTCAAAGTCCTGATTATTAACCCTGTCTAGGCTTTAAAATGGCATAGAGATCTTTTAAAAAATACCAACATCAGACCCATGGAATGTGAGGTGATGTCTGGGCATCCGTATTTTAAAAAGCATCCCAAGTGACTCTGATGCAAGGAAAGGTGAGAATCTTTGGGCTTGAGTCTCTTAGTATCATCAACAAAAGAAAGTCAGCTTGGGGTCACTTTGACCAAGTCGTCAGCTGTTAATCCCCAGGTACTCCCGACCTCTCATTACTTTTTTTATTTGCTTTCACCCTTCTATTTCTGAAAATGTAAGTTTGGGTTGGCCTCACCTGTCAAATCAATGTTTCTCCTATATATTTTAGCTAGGAGCTGGCTACCCTCTTGATACCAGTCTCCACTGCAGAAGATACTTTGAATTAGCTTTCATAAATATCTCATTAGAAAAACTGTCATTCTGAAATTTGTCGGGAAGAATTGATTTATATTTTTACATATTTCATTAAGTCACTAAATTCTATTTTACTGTTTGAAATTATACTTTGTTTTTCCAAAAGTCACCTCCTTCAAAACTCAGACATTCCCTTAATTCTAATACAAAAGGATTTTGTATAAAGCATCATGTTCAAGTTTAAAATTTCTTATAGACTGATTATTAATGGTCATTCACATATATTATTAGATACCATTCCAGTTTCATTATTTTTCTGATTTTAAAATAAAATCAATTCTTACATAAAAATGTAAAATTTTGTAACCTTGAAATTTTTTCATATACACACAACCCTGGACCTGTACTCTTAGTTTCTGAATCTTGAAAGTTATTAAATAATCCCATTAAATATATTCATTCTTATTATTCTTATTTTTCTTTCCTAATCCTCTTCAAGAATGTTTTTCTTTCTTTTTCTTTCTGTGATGGTCTCCCATCCTTTTTTTGTTTTCTAGATTTTGTTGTTTTTTTAATCTACTGTAATTTATGAATGGCCAGTAGCTGCCACATTTACCACATATTAGTTTAGTTCTTGTTTAGTTCTCGTTGCATTACAAATTATCCAGAAATTCCATGGCTTCAAACAACAATCATTTGTAGGTGTTCTGCGTCTGGAGGCAGGCAGAAATTCAGCTGAGGTAGACCAGGCTCAGCTTTGTGGTTTCGCTTCTCATTTCGTGTAGGTCTATGTGATGCCTAAGTGTCTTGCCAATGGGTTTCAGCCCCAGGCAAGTTCGCTATGGATTCAATGTGACCAAAGAAATTGACAGCAAAATGTTATTCGGGGTGAAAGGGTTTATTACCCAACTTGTTCTCCCGGCAGTAGGTCGAGCACTAGTGTCTCTGCCTCCACCCAGAGTACTGGGCCTAGCTCTCTATATAGTGCAATAATAGCTTATTGCCTAAAGGTGTGGAAGCAGTAGCCTAGCAACAGGCCAGTTATATCATCAGGTGGTTTAAATTCAGTAAGGATCCTGGTCATAGGAACCCCAATTTCCCCACACTCCACCCCTCCAGGATTGTTGCCTGACAATCTACACGCTTTCTATCTTCCGCAATGGTCCCTGTGCGAGAAAGTTGTAGTACTGTAACCAGATTCCACAATCACCTTCCTGTGTGGGCTCAAGTGAGGTTGGCTCGCTTTCCAGCAGGAAGTCTTGCAAACACACAGGCTGGACTGTGGCTCTGTCTCTGACCTCTGCCTCTTCGGTCTTAATGACTGGAACTGTGGCCTGGTTTCAGTTGTTTCCATAGCTCTAGTAAGATCCTATTTGACTTCCCATCTAATTTCCTTCCATCTGCTCCTGCCCATATTAAATCAACCCACATCTGGGTCCTCGTAACCTTCATGGGGCCCTTTAAATTCTTCTTGTGAGTAGCAGATCTTATTTCTTTCTGGGTTCTCATTGCTTCAGCCTCTCCTAAGTCTGCTACTATATGTGTCACCTCGCTATGGGATGCCCTAAGTGAGGAGAAAGAATGGCCGCTAGAGACCCAAAGAGAGATGTGGGAGCCATTTGAAGCACAATATTTCTTATCCCAGTAGTGAAAATCTCTTCACCTGGGCCATAATTCTCTGGACTATAGATGGCATTTCTTATGCCTCTCGTAACACCTGTTGGAGTTCAGCATACATCTGTCATCTAACAGGAGACGATGGTAGATCACCTGGATTGGGCCACACAGCATGAAGTTCATCCATAAGCCTATCGAGGAGGGAGTCTGATGTGCATTTTGTAATTGCTGCCTCAAGGTGGGCTGCACTGTCGGAAGCCAGCTTTCCCATCTCTGATCCCAACAGAATAATTCCATCCACCCCTAAGTCCCACAGACACAGGAGCCAAGCTAATATTGACTCTGAGGGCTTCTGCCTAAACCAGGAGCCCAAATCCACCAGCTCAGCCTGAGGATAGGGGCGGACCATAGAGTGCTCCACGACCTGGGGAGGGGACTGCTCCTCTCCTTGGGGAACTTTCAGCTGCTGGGTCTTTATTTTCTTTACAACCACTGGGTGTGCTTTCAATACAGGAGGGGCGAGTGCCTCTGGCACCCCACCCTTCATCCTTCCCCAGCTCCTCCATTTCTGGGGCTGATGGTACCTTTCTCTCCCCTCCCCCAAGTGCCTCCTCTGCTACAACCTTTATCTTTCTACTGTGCCTCACAGCAACACTTGCTCAGTCTTCAGCAGCTCTTTTACCTTCACCTCAATGCTTCGCAGATGGTGTTCTCATGCCACCTCTGCCTATGCTTCCCTCAAGAGTTCGTCTTTTTCCTTGATGGCCTTTTCCTCCTTCAGAGCACCTGGCAGTGCTGCCATCTCGTTCTGTAAAGAATTTTTTACCTCTTCAATGGCACCTTGCTGCTGGTGTTCTCATGCTGCCACCTCTCGCATCAGTGCCATTTTCCTTCTTCAGGGAATCCACAGCAGTTTGCAGCTCACTTTCTTGTGCTGCCATATCTTGGGTTCTTTTCAGGAGTGTGTCCTTCTCTTCTGTAGACTTTTTTAATACTGTGAGAAGCAGCCAAACCAGTCCCCACTGCCTCATGAGCACTCTGTCTCTCAGAAGAGCTATTTACTATACCAAGGGCGACCCCTACTGCCTCAGGTATCATCTTCACTTGCTTCCAGTCCTGCGGTGGGGCCAAGTCCTCTAGGAGGGAAGCCACCTCAGACCACATACCCATTGGGGAACAATCCACTGTATCCCCATTCACAGGAGCAGCCCACTGAAGCACCCCTCCCATAAGGGCAGCCTGTCTTTTTTCTTGGTTAACAATGAACCCTGCTGACTTTTGCCAATTGTTTTTCCAATGGGTTTCAGCCCAGGGCAAGTTTGCTATGGATTCAATGTGACCAAAGAAATTGACAGCAAAACGTTCTTTGGGGTGAAAGGTTTTATTACCCAGCTTGTTCTCCTGGCAGTAGGTCGAGCACTAGCATCTCTGCCTCCGCCCAGAGCACTTGGCCAAGCTCTCTATATAGTGCAATAATAGCTTATTGCCTAAAAGTGTGGAAGTGGTAGCCTAGCAACAGGCCAGTTACATCATCAGGTGGTTTAAATTCAGTAAGGATCCTGGCCATAGGAACTTCAACTTCCCACACTGAAGCTCTGCTTCAGGCTGTGGGAACCAGTATGGTTCCCTTTCATGTATCTATCATCCTCCTGTGACCAGAGCACTACGTGGGGGGAGTTCTCATGAGAATGGAAGAGATGTGAGAGAGCTAGTGGAAACACAAGAGGACCTTAAGGTCTTGGCTTATAAGGTATACTTTTAACCACATGCTATTGGCCCAAACAAGTGACAGAGCCAACCTTGTGTCATATGATAGAGAAGCCATGCACAGATATGGTTGGAGAAAGATTGGAAATGGGGTCAATAAGTCAATCTGTAACACAATACTTCTTTCTTGTGCTCATAGATGATATTATTGACCTGTTAAATCACTCTTCCTACAAAGCTAAGGTTCTCATAATTCATCACTAACAGTAGAAAACTGTTTTTTCTTATCTAGTGTCCACTTTCTTCATGTTTAAGTATTTCTTTCTCCTTTATACTAAAGATAAAGACTTGGTCAAGATTGGGTTACTGGTATAAAATATGAGTTATTCCACATACTTCTTTATTACTAGTTCTATTAGAATAAGCTTTCAGGGGTATGACTTACTTCTCTACACTCTTAAAGTTACATGTGGCCATTGGCTTTTGTTCCTAATGAAATATGAGCAGAAATGATCCATGTCTCTTCGAGGATGAATCCCTTAATTGTGAGACTCTTTAGCACTTTCACCATTGCAATGTTGTCATGAAAGCAAATAATGATATGGAAATGTGAGACTGAGTCATTACATAGAAGACAGATCTCCTGAAGCATCAGCCAAACACACTGCCAACTTGCTTAAGTAAGAAATGAAACTTTTTTTAAACCACTGCAATTTTGGGATATTCTGTTACACCAGAACTTAACCTATCACAAAACAATTTTCCCAAAACTGGAGCTGAAGGTAAAGAAATGCACAAATGAATGCAATTCATTTCAGTATCTTATATAAACAGGAATAATACAGTCTTACAGTTCTAGAAAATGAAGATCTAAGTAGAAAAATGTGAATGATTTTCAATATTTCTTGTTTTTTTTTCTTATCACTGGTTGAAATTCAAATTGATAGTCTTTGGAAGAGCTCTCATGATGGTCACTATATCTGGCTAAGTAGGAGAAAATAAAGCAAGTGAGAAAATTAGTGGCTTAAATATTTGAGGCAAAGAGGGTGTCCTTAGCAAATTTTCCTTTTCTGTTGTCACTGACACCTGATGGAGCCAAGGTTTGAATATGGAGGTATTGATTGGTAAGGTATCTAGAGAAGTTATCTATTCAGCCTTTCTTTTTATGTCAGGCTAATCATGGACTGAAATTTAAGATGCTGCTTTTACAACTCTGCATTGATTTATCCTTTGCCTGCCATGCAAAATTGATTTTTGACATTTATTTTGGAATCTTGGAAAGAACAAAGTTAAGACTTTGATATATTGTTTATAAAAATAGTGATTTTTTAGCATTTAGCAAGGAAGTGTCCTAATTCATAAAATATTTAGGGACATTCTTCAGTTAGGAATGTTCAGGAACATTCCCTGATTTAGTGACCCCACCAACCTCTTAAGAAAGAATTTGAACACTATAAATAGGATTCAGATATATAGAAACAGATTAATATACCTAAAGGTAATTATGTGGGAACCACTTCCTTATTTCCCAAGATAGAAAAAATATCACCAGAAATGTGGAGATCAGCAGCAGCATAGGTATGGAACAAAGAAATACACCACTTTATGGACAGCAAGAGCTGTAAACTCTAAAAAAAAGTGGCTTCAGAACAACTAGTGGAAATTCTGATCATATGTAAGACACATCCCTCATGTCAGGGCTCCTAATGGGAAAGAGACTATAACTAGGAGCCATAAAAGTGGTAAGGTTCGAGTACACAGAATATATCTCAAACTATCCCTGGAAAATGCTTAAATATTAAATACATATCTTAATTTTATATGTATATACATCTTTAATTTCAGTCCAAGATTAGCCTGATATAAAACAAAAGGCTGGATGGATAATTCTGTAAAGATACCTTCTCAATCAATATTTGAACCTCAGCTTAGTAAGGTGTCAGTGGCAACAGAAAAAGAAAACTTGCTAAGGACACCCTCTTTGTTGGCATTTTAAAGCACTCCTTTCCTCACTTGCTCTCATTCCCTCCTATTTGGCCAGATACAGTGATCAGCATGAGAGAACTTCCAAAAGCAATCAATTTAAGCAGCCTCCAGAGGGTTTCAGATAAATTCGGATTTAAGTATGTAGGAACAGGTGTCTTGAGCAGACTAGAATTCTTGTTCTTACTCTTACTTTCTTGTCAACAATTTAGTAAAGTATATATATACACAGAAAAGAGAGAGAAGTAGGGGAACATAACAGTGTAAGCAGGGTGGCGGAAATCTCCTCCCAAAACCATATATATTCGTGAAAATACAACAAATACAAATATTCCTAAAAGAGAGACCAGAAGATACAGTACAACAGCCAGGCTATAGCTACATCTGTGAGTACTCAGCAACTCATGAAGTGGGTAAGATACAAAGCCGTGACCCGGCAGGACCATCCCCTACCCCAGAGCACCAGCGGGAGGAAAAGATTCAGAGCAGGGAGGGAGTGGAAGCACAGACCGGTTAAATAACCAGCCCTGGTGATCTGTGCCGGGAGCACTGACACACATCGCGTGGTGTATTGGAGATTAGGAAAACAGAAGTGTAGGATCTGAGATGAGACCACAACCGGGTCCTCTCAGCTGGCTCCCTGGGACAAAAGAAAAGCGCACGCTTTTTTTAAAGTCTTAAAGAAACAAGGGCCCAACAGCAGAACAAAATCATCCCAGCGCACTTGGCCTAGCGGGCTGGGAGTCTTGGGGAATTTCGGATGCCCTGGCCGGCGGCCAGGCAAAGCATCCACCAGAGGCTTCCCACAGAGATCAGCAGCCTGCCATTCGTTCCCCCCCACCTGCCAGAGCCGCAAAGGGTCAGGTGGAGCCGCCGCTGCTGTGGAACAATGGAAGAGCGGCTCCACTCACAGCATCCTCACAGAATCACATCCCAACTGGCATGCAGCTAAGTGGGAAAGACCCCAGACCTGGTTAGGAAGGCACCAAGGAGAACAGAATGCCCCCAACGGGACTGCAACCCCCTGCAGTGCTATAGGCTAAGCTGAGGGCGACCACGCACACAGGTAGCTTAGGGGATTATCTCAGAGACTGCCTCCTGGTGTGCTGGAAAACAGCTCAGGCCTCTGAACAGGGCAAGAACAACAAACAGGAAGGGACATTGTTCTCCCAGCTGACACACATGGCGACTACCAGCAACCACTTCTATCAACATGAAAAGACAGATGAATATGGTCCAGACAAAGCTTACCCAGAACCCAGAGTGGGGGCCTGATGGGATGGACATGCACAATCTTCCTGAAAATGAATTTAGAATAAAAGTCATAAACATGCTGATGGATCCACACAGAAATATGCGGGAGCTAAGTGAGGAAGTGAGGGAAGTGAGGAAAGACAGTACAGAAATCAGACAAGCAATCAATGGGCGTAGCAGCAGACTGGACGAGATGCAAGAGACTGTTAATGGAATAGAAACCAGAGAACAGGAATACAGAGAAGCTGAGGCAGAGAGAGATAAAAGGATCTCTAGGAATGAAAGAATATTAAGAGAACTGTGTGACCAATCCAAACAGAATAATATTTGCATTATAGGAGTACCAGAAGAAGAAGAAGAGAGAAAAAGGGATAGAAAGTATCTTTGAAGAAATAATGGCTGAAAACTTCCCCGTGCTGGGGAAGGAAATAGTCTCTCAGACCATGGAAGCCCACAGATCTCTGAACACAAGAGACCCAAGAAAGACAACACCAAGACACATAATAATTAAAATGGCAAAGATCAAAGATAAGGACACAGTATTAAATGTAGCTAGAGAGAGAAAAAAGATCACCTACAAAGGAATACCCATCAGACTATCATCAGACTTCTCAACAGAAACCTTACAGGCCAGAAGAGAATAGCATGATATATTGAATGCAATGAAACAGAAGGGCCTCGAACCAAGAATATTGTATCCAGCACGATTAACATTTAAATTTGAGGGAGGGATTAAACAGTTCCCAGACAAGCGAAAGCTAGGGGAGTTTGCCTCACATAAACCACATCTACAGGATATCATAAAGGGACTGCTCTAGATGGAAGCACTCCTAAGGCTAAAAAGAGGTCACCAGAGAAAATAAAATCATAGCAAAGAAAGCAGACCATCCAAATACTAACTAAAGGGAAAGAATAAAACACCTAGTATATAAAGAATGGAGGAGGAAGAATAAGAAGGGAGAGAAATAAAGAAACATCAGACTGTGTTTAAAATAACTTAACAACAAAGTTAGACTGCTAGATAGTAAAGAAGCTACCCTTGAAACTTTGGTAACCACGAATCTAAAGCCAGCACAGGCAATAAGTACATATCTATTGGTAATCACCCTAAATGTAAATGGACTGAATGCACCAATCAAAAGACACAGAGTAATAGAATGGATAAAAAAGCAAGACCCATCTATATGCTGCTTACAGGAGACTCACCTCAAACCCAAAGATATACACAGACTAAAGCTGAAGGGATGGAAAACGATATTTCATGAAAACAACAAGGAGAAAAAAGCAGGTGTTGCAGTACTTGTATCAGACAAAATAGACTTCAAAACAAAGAAAGTAGCAAGAGATAAAGAAGGACATTACATAATGATAAAGGGGTCAGTCCAACAAGAGGATATAACCATTTTAAATATATATGCACCCAAAACAGGAGTGCCAGCATATGTGAAACAAATACTAACAGAATTAAAGGAGGAAATAGAAAGCAATGCATTCATTTTAGGAGACTTCAACACACCACTCACTCCAAAGGACAGATCAACCAGACAGAAAATAAGTAAAGACACAGAGGTACTGAACAACACACTAGAACAGATGGACCTAACAGACATCTACAGAACTCTGCACCCAAAAGCAGCAGGATACACATTATTCTCAAGTGCAAATGGAACATTTTCCAGAATAGACCACATACTAGGCCACAAAAAGAACCCCAGTAAATATAAAAATATTGAAATTCTACCAACCAACTTCTAAGATCACAAAGGTATAAAGCTAGAAATAAATTTTAGAAAGAAATCAAAAAGGCTCACAAATACATGGAGACTTAACACCATGCTCCCAAATAATCATTTGATAAATGACCAAATTAAAAGAGATCAAATAATATACGGAGACAAAAGACAACAATAGCACAAAGCCCCAACTTCTGTGGGACGCAGCAAGGGCAGTTCTAAGAGGAAAGTATATTGCAATCAGGCCTATTTAAAGAAGGAAGAACATTCCCAAATGAATAGTCTAAAGACACAATAACTTAAATTGGAAAAAGAAGAACAAAT
Organism: Smutsia gigantea; assembly: GCA_032199065.1. Classification (NCBI taxonomy): domain Eukaryota; kingdom Metazoa; phylum Chordata; class Mammalia; order Pholidota; family Manidae; genus Smutsia; species Smutsia gigantea. Next base: position 41,048 of record JAVSCE010005161.1, on the reverse strand, counting down.
GAGGCCCAAAATCACCAGAAGGAGGGACATAATAAAGATCAGAGAAGAAATAAATAAAATTGAGAAGAATAAAACAATAGAAAAAAATCAATGAAACCAAGAGCTGGTTCTTTGAAAACATAAACAAAATAGATAAACCCCTAGCCAGACTTATTAAGAGAAAAAGAGAATCTATACACATAAACAGAATCAGAAATGAGAAAGGAAAAATCACCACAGACCCTAGAAATACAAAGAATTATAAGAGAATATGAGAATCTATATGCCAACAAGCTGGAAAACCTAGGAGAAATGGACAACTTCTTAGAAAAATACAACCTTCCAAGACTGACCAAGCAAGAAACAGAAAACCTAAACAGACCAATCACCAGCAACGAAATTGAATCAGTAATCAATAAACTACCAATGAACAAAACCTCTGGGACAGATGGATTCACTTCTGAATTTTACCAGACATATAGAGAAGAAATAATACCCATTCTCCTTTAAGTTTTCAAAAAAATGGAAAAGCAGGGAATACTTCCAAACTCATTCTATGAAGCCAGCATCACTCTAATACCAAAACCGGGCAAAGACCTCACCAAAAAAGAAAATTACAGACCAATATCTCTGATGAACGTAGATGCAAAAATACTCAACAAAATATTAGCAAACGGAATTCAAAAATACATCAAGAGGATTATACACCATGATCAGGTGGGATTCATCCCAGGGATGCAAGGATGGTACAACATTCGAAAATCCATCAACATTATCCACCACATCAACAAAAAGAAGAACAAAAACCACATGATCATCTCCATAGATGCTGAAAAAGCATTTGACAAAATTCAGCATCCATTCCTGATTAAAACTCTCAACAAAATGGGTATAGACGGCAAGTACCTCAACATCATAAAGGCCATATATGACAAACCCACAGCTAACATCATACTTAACAGCGAGAAGCTGAAAGATTTTCATCTAAGATTGGGAACAAGACAGGGATGCCCTCTCTCTCCACTGTTATTTAACATAGTGCTGGAGGTTCTAGCCACGGCAATCAGACAAAACAAAGACATACAAGGCATCCAGATTGGTAAAGAAGAAGTCAAATTGTCACTATTTGCAGATGACATGATAGTGTACATAAAAACCCTAAAGACTCCACTCCAAAACTACTAGAACTAATACCTGAATTCAGCAAAGTTGCAGGATACAAAATTAACACACAGAAATCTGTTGCTTTCCTATACACTAATGATGAGCTAACAGAAAGAGAAATCAGAAAAACAATTCCACTCACAATTGTATCAAAAAGAATAAAATACCTCGGAATAAACCTAACAAAAGAAGTGAAAACCTAAACCCTGAAAACTACAAGACACGCCTAAGAGAAATTAAAGAGGACACTAACCAATGGAAATTCATCCCATGCTCTTGGCTAGGAAGAATAAATATTGTCAAAATGGCTATACTACCTAAAGTAATCTACAGATTCAATGCAATCCCTATCAAAATACAACAGCCTTCTTCAATGTACTGGAACAAATAATTCTAAAATTCATATTGAACCACAAATGACCCCTAATAGCCAAAGCAATCCTGAGAAGGAGGAATAAAACAGGGGTAATTACACTCCCTGACTTCAAGCTCTACTACAAAGCCACAGTAATCAAGACAATTTGGTATTGGCAGAAAAACAGATGCACAGACCAGTGGAACAGAATAGAAAATTCAAACATTAACCCAAACATATACAACCAATTAATATATGGTAAAGGAGCCTTAGATATACAATGGGGAGATGACAGCCTTTTCAGCAGCTGGTGTTGGCAAAACTGGACAGCTACATGTAAGAGAATGAAACTGAACTACTGTCTAACCCCATACACAAAAGGAAACTCAAAATGGATCAAAGACCTGAATATAAGTCATGAAACCATAAAACTCTTAGAAAAAAACATAGGTAAAAATCTCTTAGACATAAACACGAGCGACTTCTTCATGAACATATCTCCCCGGGCAAGGGAAACAAAAACAAAAATGAAGAAGTGGGACAACATGAAGCTGAAAAGCTTCTGTACAGCAAAGGAAAGACACCATCAGTAGAACAAAAAGACATCCTAAAGTTTGGGAGAATATATTCATAAATGACATGTCAGATAAGGGGTTGAAATCCAAAATATATAAAAAACTCATGGACCTCAACAAACAAAAAGTAAATAATCCAATTAAGAAATGGGCAGAGGACATGAATAGACACCTTTCTAAAGAAGAAACTCAGATGGCCAACAGGCACATGAAAAGATGCTCCACATTGCTAATCATCAGAGAAATGCAAATTAAAACCACAATGAGATATCACCTCACACCAGTAAAGATGGCCAACATCCAAAACACAAACAAGAACAAATATTGGTGAGGATGTGGTGAAAGGGGAACCCTCCTACACTGCTGGTGGGAATGCAAATTAGCTCAACCATTGTGGAAAGCAGTATGGAGGTTCCTCAAAAAACTCAAAATAGAAATACCATGTGACCCAGGAATCCCACTCCTAGGAATTTACCCTAAGAATGCGGCAGCCCAGTTTCAAAAAGACATATGCACCCCTATGTTTATTGGAGCACTATTTACAATAGCCAAGAAATGGAAGCAACCTAAGTGTCCATCAGTAAATGAATGGATAAAGAAGAGGTGGTGCATATACACAATGGAATATTATTCAGCCATAAGAAGAAAACAAATCCTACCATTTGCAACAACATGGATGGTGCTAGAGGGTATTATGCTCAGTGAAATAAGCCATGCGGAAAAAGACAAGTATGAAATGATTTCACTTATATGTGGAGCATAAGAGCAAAGAAAAAAACTGAAGGAACAAAACAGCAGCAAACTTACAGAACCCAAGAACGTACTAATAGTTACCGAAGGGAAAGGAACTGAGGAGGATGGGTGGGAAGGGAGGGACAAGGGGGAAAAAGGGGCAGTACGATTAGAGAAGACAGGTAGTGATTCTATAGCATCTCACTACGCTGATGGACAGTGACTGTAATGGGGTAAGTGGGGGGGACCTGATGAAGTGGGGAGTTTAGTAACCATAAAGTTGCATATGTAACTGTAGATTAACGATACCAAAATAAAAAATAAAAATAAAAAAGAGAACCAATCATAAATGTAGAATTCAAAGAATTTCCATAAAATACACATACATCTGTGACATAAGAAACCAGATCAAGAAATAGAATATTACCAGTATCCGAAAGTCTACTCATTCTCCCTCCAGGAATATAGACTCAAGATTGACATAGCTTAGTTTTATCTGATTTTGAACTTTATATACATGGAATCATACAGTAGACAGTTTTCACCAAGCATAAAATTTTAGGATGGCAATTATTTAATTTTTTTCACCTACGTTCCTTGTCTTTTTCGCTTCCAAGATTTGTTACAAGTCTGCTGTCATTCTTAAGGATGCTCCTTTGAAAGTATTGTCTTTTTTCTATAGCTGTTTTTAAGAATTTTTCCTTTCTGTTTGTTCTTCAACAGTTTCATCAGTGTGTGCCTGTATATGAATTACTGTGTAATTATCTTGCTTCAGGTTTGTAAAGCTCCCTAAAAATATTTATCAACCCTTTCCATTAATTTTGTTTAATTCTGTCATTGTTTCTTCTGATATTTCTTTTATCCCATTCTTTTTCTTCTCCAATTTCTTGTATTTTGGATTTTCCACTATTTGCTTTATACACTATTTTCACTCTATGTTTCTCATGTTCTTTTCTTTATTTTCCAGTCTTTTTTTTTTCCTCCCTGTATTTGGTTAGTGTATTTTCTTTTGAACTATCTCCCACTATACTTATACTGCCTTTTTCTGAGTCTAATCTGCCAGTAAACCCAAGCAACAAGTTCTTAATTTTAGGTATTATGTCATCAGGTATAGAATTAACTTTTGATTACTTATTTTGCAGGTATCTCACTTCTATGATTAAATTCCTGTTTTACTTATTTTCTCCCTCTCTCTTATGTTTTTATCAGCATATTAATCATTATTACTTTAAAGTACATGTCTGCTAACTCCAGTAAGTGGATCACCTTCTGAGGTTTCATCCCTTGGTAATCAATTAATTTGGTGTCTAATGGCTCTAATTGAATGAACACCTTGTGAACACAACACAATTACCTCTGTTTAGGAAACAGAAAAGGGGGCTTGATATCATAACCATTCCATTTCTAATCTGAGCTGATTCTGAGTAAACTCAGTCTACCTCTGGTTGGTTCTTTGTCTTTGAACCTAGAGTTCGCAATTTTTCAAATTATTCACTAGGATCCCTATCCTTGGAGGATGCTTTTGTCCTTTGAAAAGAGTAAACGAAGAAAATTCTCTGACATTACTTATTAACTTGCTTCTTAAGGCATCTTGAGAATTCAGCAAATGTCTTAAAGGAGAAACCTAAATCTTCAATTTTGTCACATCTACCCTATATGACTATTAAAGTGTCTGCTGGTTTCTTTGAAAGGGACAAAAATGGATTATCAATCCCTTCCCTTCTCCATTAAATTTAAATATATATATAGCTGTGGATTAACAATGACCACTATTTCCAAGACTTTCAAATGAAAATACAGTGTCAGTGCAACTTCATCTGGAGGCCTTTTCCCTTCAGCATCACAATACAGTCTGCTTTACCTTTCAATGTGTGGAGAAAATGGAAGTTCCTATGGTCAGGATCGCCACCTGACCCTAAACTACTTGATGATGTAATTGACCTACTGTGTAAGCTAGTGCTTACATATCTTATAAATGAGCCCTTATTGCTGGTGTTTGTAACTATATAAAGAGCTCTATGCAGTGCTCTGCCCAGAAGCTGAGACAGAGAAGGATTGTACACCCCAGAGGCAGATGTGATTCCAGTACTTGACCTGCCACAATGAAAATAAAGCTTGGTATAAACCGTTTTACCCTTAACATTCCATTGTTATTCAGTCTCATCAAATCCAGAGTGAACTTGCCTGGGGGCAATCCCCCTCAAGTGAGACAGGTGGTGGAGTCAGCAGGATTCCCTTCAGACAGAATAAAAAATGGAATAAACTACCCTCATGAGAGAGGTACTTCAGTGGGCTGCCCCTGTGGATGGAAGACACTCAGGTATCCCCCAATGGGCATGTGGTCCATAACAGCTTGCCTCCTAGAGGAGTGGGTCCCTCCCCAGGACTGGGGGGAAGTGGAGGTTACATCTGAGGCAATAAAGGAGACCCTCTGCAAAGTATGGAAGTCCTTGGAAAAACAGAGTGCCCATGTGGCAGTGGGAATGGTGGGTTGGCTATTCCTCATAGCATTAAGGAGGGCTATAAAGGAAAAGAATGTGCTCCTGCAAAAGGCACAGTAAGTAAAGGTCCTTAGGAAGAAAAAAATTCATTTTTGATTGAGATGGCATCACTGCGAGGTCCTATGGAGATGGTAAAGGATGTAATGGTAACACAAGAAGAGACAACACAAGAACATGGGCTCCAAGGTGCTGTGGAGGAAGTAAAAATGTATTGAAAAATGAGATGGCATCACTGTGAGGCACTGTGGAAGAGATAAAGGCCATGAAGGAGAAGGACATACCCTGGCAAGAAGCATGAGAAGAGGCAGTGCAAGAACGTGAGCTGCTAGGTGCTGTGGAGGAAGTAAAAATTATTTGTAGAATTGAGACAATGGCGCTGCAAGGCACTGTGGAAGAGGCATAAGACTTGAAGGAGAAGGACGTACTTCTGAGAGAAGCACAAGAAGAGGCAGCATGCAAATGGCAGTTGCAAGGTATTGAGGAAAGGGTAATACAGCTATTGAAGACTGAGATAGCATCGCTGTGAGGCACTGTGGAAAAGATAAATGATGTAGCAGAGGATGCACTCTGTGGAATGAGAAAGCTGCTGACAGCCCAGGAAATGGTGGAGGAGCTGGGGGAAAACAAGGAGGTAGATGTGCTGCTGAAGGCACCAACCCCTCTTCTATCGAAATCCCACCCAGATGTAGTCAAGTAAATAAAGATGCAGGAACCACAGGTTGCTCTAGGAGAGGTAGAGGCCCCTCTTCAGGTTATAGAGCACATTGTTCTCCACTCCTATACACAGGCAGGCAGAGCTAATGGATTTGTCCTCCTGGTTTTGGCAGAAACCCCCAGAGTCCATATCAGCCTGGCTTCTGCAGATTTGGGATGAAGGGGTGGTTGTGATCATTCTGTCTGGATCAGATATGGGAAAGTTGTGCCCTGACAACTCATCCTGACTTGAAGCAGTGACTGCAGAATATACCCCAGACCCCAGGGAATCATTCACTTCTCAAGTTGGTAATGACCATACTTCACACTGTGTCAGTGACTTGCCATCTTCCCCTGCTAGATGGCAGACATATACCAAGGTCCAACAGGTGTTAAAGGAATTAGGCATGAAAATGCCATTTATAACCCAGTAAATTATGACCCAGATGAGGAGCTGTTTACAGCAGGGATGAGGGACACAGTACTACAAAAGGCTCCCTCATCCCTCTTTGGGCCCTTAGTGGCCATTTTTTCCCCTCACTTAGGGAATCCCATAAATGTGGTTACCTGTACTGTGGCAGATTTGGGGGAGGTGGAAGTGATGTGGGCATGACAGGGAGTATGGTCCACTACTGAGATGAAGGGTCTAAAGGGCCCCATGAAGGTCATGAGGACCTAGATGTGGGTTGATTTAGTAGGGGCAAGAGCAGACAGAAATTGGATGGGAAGTCAAACAGAATCTTACTGAAGCAGTGGCAACAACTGAAATGAGATCAGTGGTTTCAGCCATTGAGGACCAAGAAGCACAAGCTGGAAACAGACACACAAATCTGGCCTGTGTGCCTACAAGACTTCCTACTGGAGAGTGTGACAACCTCACCTGAACCTGCACAGAAGATGACTGGGTGATATGGTTTGACTGAGGGAAGGATCAAGGCACCTGGCTTTGGGGACCGGGTTGTGACTGGAGGCCACATATTGAAATATCAATTCATTGTTCCCCAGTGAATGTACAATATGGCTCTGGTAGACACAGGAGCTGAATGCTCACTGATTTATGGGAACTCTGAGTGGTTTTCCAGGACACCCAGTATTATAGATGGATACAGAGTAAAGCTGTCAGAGAGAAATAAGCTCGAATCTTGTTGGGAATAGGGCATTTACTCCCAAAGGAGTATACCTTTTATATCTCCCCACCCCCAAATATATTTTGGGGATAGATATCCTGTAGGGCCTATGGTTGCAGACCACTACAGGTAAGCTCAGACTAAGCTCAGACTATGTGTGGTGAAGGCGGTCCTGAGGAGACATGCTAAGCACCCTCCTGTAGCTTTACCTTTGCCTCAGCAGGTGACTAATTCAAAACAATACAAATTGCCTGGAAGGCATGAAGAAATTGGAAAAACCCTCCAGGAACAGGAAAAGGTGGGTATTATAAAGCCCACCCATAGCCCTTTTAACTCCTCAGTGTGGCCAGTAAAAACCAGGTGGCTCCTGGCAGATGACTGTGGATTACAGAAAACTGAATAAAGTCATACCCCCTCTGCATGCTGCCATCCTCTCTATTGCAGGCCTTTATGGACACCCTCAGTTATGAACTAGGGACATATCATTATGTTGTGGGTCTTGCTAATGCCTTTTTTTCTATTGACATAGTAAAGGAAAGTCAGGAACAGCCTGCCTTCACATGGGAAGGACAGCAATGGACTTTCACTGTCCTTCCACGGGGTGCCTTCACAGCCCCACCATCTGTCATGGACTTGTAGCTCAGGACTTGGCAGCATGAGAGAAACTATCAATGGTGTGGCTGTATCATTACATTGATGATATCATGCTTACTTCTGATTCTCTTTCAGATCTAGAAGGTGCAGCATCTAGACTGCTGCAACATCTACAAGAGAAAGGATGTGCTGTGGACAGCACCAAGGTTCAGGGACCTGGTTTGTCAAGTCAAGTTCTTGGGGGTAGTCTGGTTGGGTAACACTAAAGTTAACCCAGAAGCAGTCATAGATAAAGTCCAGGACTTCCCATCCCTACAACTGCGGCATTATTACAAGTGTTTGTGGGTCTTTTACGCTGCTAAAGAGCATTTATCTCCTGCACTTGGCACAAATTCTGAAGCCCTTAACTATTTGGTATGAAAGGGCATCAGGTGGGGCTGGGATGAGACATGTGCATTTGCTTTTCCCACTGAGAAAAGGGCAGTCAAGGCCATGCAGGCTTTGAGTGTGATAGACCCATCAAGGCACTCTGAGCTGGATATTCATGTGACGAAAGATGGCTATGGTTGGGGCTTGAACAGACATGTTAACCTATTGGATTTTAGTCACAACTCTGGAAAGGAGAAGTACAGTACACCTTAATAGAAAAACAATTGGCTGCCATGTACCATGCCTTGCTGGCTACAGAGCCCATCACCGGGATGGCCCCAGTGAAAGTAATAACCACCTATCCCATCATGGAGTGAATAGAAGACTGTACCCAAAAGCCATGGAGTGGCATGGCATAGATGCCTACACTGGCCAACTGGGGTGCATACCTACAGCAGAGGATTGCTCTCTCTACTAGCCCCTTAAATGAAGAACTCCAATGCTTGTTGGAGCCAGTGACACACACAACAGTGAAAGGCAGGAAGAATTTGCTTTAGACCCATTAGTAGCAGAGAGCCCTTACTGGGAGGGAAGAGCCCCTATGCCCGAATATGCATGGTACATAGATGGCTCTAGGCATGGGAAGCCCCTGAAATGGAGGGCTGTAGCTTTCCATCCTAAGACTGAGACAGTTGGGTGGAAGACGGTGGGGAAGAGAAGTCAATGGGCAGAGTTGCAGGCAGTGTGGCTTGTGATCAGCCAGGAGCCCTCCCCAGTAGCTGTCTGCACTGACAGCTGGGGCATCTGTTGGGGCTTGACCCTGTGGCTACCGACATGGTACCATGCCAACTGGATGGTTGGTCACTGACCCCTTTGGGGGCAAGAATTGTGTCAAGACTTACGGGCTTGTGGTCAAACTAAAACAGTTACAGTGTATCATGTGACAGGCCATTACCACTGGCATCCCCAGGAAATGATGAAGCAGATGAACAGGCCAAGGTATGTTGGCTAGAAAGAAAGTCTACATCTGATGTGTCCCAATGGTTACATCATCATTTGCTGCATGTGGAGCAAAAGACAATGTGGGCTGTAACCCACTGGTGGTGCCTGCCTTTAACCTTTGAAGAAGTCAGCAGAGCCCAGCAGGAGTGCATTGTATGCTCTAAAAGAGACTTACACCAAGTCCCACAGTAACATAGGATGAAGCTAAGGGACTGATGCCCTCATCAGGTGGCAGATAGACTATACTGGGCCTCTGCCTTTGTCAGAAGAGTATCAATATATCATGACCTGTGTGGACACAGTGACTGGACTTCTAGTTGCTTTTCCTGCATGTTGCGCAGACCAGCGAACGACCAAAAGAGGCCTAGAGCATCTCTTTGCAGCCTAGGGCTGACCACAGGTAATTGAGAGTGATCAAGATACCCACTTTACTGGACATGCACTACAAAAATAAGTGAAACAATTAGAGATAAAGTGTAAATTTCTTGTACTGTATAATCCTGGGGAAGGTATGATAGAGAGGTACAGTGGTTTGTTAAAATCTGCCCTGGAGTGAGACACCAATGGTCTATGGGGATGGTCTTTCTGCTTATGGACAGTAATGGCATTTAAAAGACAAGCCCTGGAAAGGGACATTGAGTCCTGTAGACATGCTAACACACACTGCTACCTCCCCTATACAACTGGAAGTACAAATCAAGGAGGAATCGTTGAAGCTAGTTTGGCCACCAGAATAATATCTTGCTACCGGCACTGACAGTGATAAAACCCAGAGACTCCATTCAGTGGACTTGGCCTTGGGTGTTTTGACACATGGACAGGTAATGGCTGGCCCTTCTGGGACCTAGGCAACAAGGCCTGGAGGCTAACCTCCTATGTATTCCTGGTTTAATGGCAGAGTGGCCCCCGAAGATAACAGTAGTGTACCCTAAATGCCCGGAAGGTAAGAGCATCTTATTGGGAAGTTTTTTTTTAATAATTTATTTTGTTATCATTAATCTACAATTACATGTGCAATATTATGGTTATTAAACTACCCCCTTCATCAGGTCCCCCCGACCAACCCCATTAGAGTTACTCTCCATCAGTGTAGTGAGATGCTATAGAATCACTACTTGTCTTCTCTGAGTTGTACAGCCCTCCCCGTGCGCCCCCAACATTACGTCTCCTAATCGTACTGCCACTTTTCCCCCCTTGTCCCTCCCTTCCCACCCATCCTCCTCAGTTCCTTTCCCTTTGGTAACTATTAGTCAGTTCTTGGGCTCTATAAGTTTGCTGCTGTTTTGTTTCTTCAGTTTTTTATTTGTTCTTAAACTCCACATATGAGTGAGATCATTTTATATTTGTCTTTTTCCCCTTGGCTTATTTCACTAGGCATAATACCCTCTGGCTCCATCCACGTTGTTGCAAATGGTAGGATTTGTTTTCTTCTTATGGCTGAATAATATTCCATTGTGTATATGTACCACTTCTTCTTTATCATTCATCTACTGATGGACACTTAGGTTGCTTCCATTTCTTGGCTATTGTAAATAGTGCTCCAATAAACATAGGGGTGCATATGTCTTTTTGAAACTGGGCTGCTGCATTCTTAGGGTAAATTCCTAGGAGTGGAATTCCTGGGTCAAATGGTATTTCTATTTTGAGTTTTTTGAGGAACCTCCGTACTGCTTTCCACAATGGTTGAACTAATTTGCAATCCCACCAGCGGTGTAGGAGGGTTCCCTTTTCTCCACATCCTCGCCAACATTTGTTGTTGTTTGTGTTTTGGATGTTGTACATCCTCACTGGTGTGAGGTGATATCTCATTGTGGTTTTAATTTGCATTTCTCTGATGATTAGCGATGTGGAGCATCTTTTCATGTGCCCATTGGCCATCTGAATTTCTTCTTTGGAGAAGTGTCTACTCATGTCCTCTGCCCATTTCTTAATTATATTATTTGCTTTTGTTTGTTGAGGTGCGTGAGTTCTTTATATATTTTGGATGTCAACCCCTTATCAGATATGTCATTTATGAATATATTCTCCCATACTGTAGGATGTCTTTTTGTTCTACTGATGGTGTCCTTTGCTGTACAGAAACTTTTCAGCTTCATATAGTCCCACTCATTTTTGCTATTGTTTCCCTTGCCTGGGGAGATATGTTCATGAGGAAGTCGCTCATGTTTACGTCCAGGAGATTTTTCCTATGATTTTATCTAAGAGTTTTATGGGTTCATGACTTACATTCAGGTCTTTGATCCATTTTGAGTTTCCTTTTGTGTATGGGGTTAGACAGTAGTCCAGTTTCATTCTCTTACATGTCGCTGTCCAGTTTTGCCAACACCAGCTGCTGAAGAGGCTGTCATCTCCCCATTGTATATCCAAGGCTCCTTTACCATATATTAATTGACTGTATATGTTTGGGTTAATGTTTGGATATTCTATTCTGTTCCACTGGTCTGTGGGTCGGTTTTTGTGCCAATACCAAATTGTCTTCATTTCTGTGGCTTTGTAGTAGAGCTTGAAGTCAGGGAGTGTAATTACCCCTGTTTTATTCCTCCTTCTCAGAATTGCTTTGGCTATTAGGGGTCCTTTATGGTTCAATATGAATTTTAGAATTATTTGTTCCAGTTCATTGAAGAAGGCTGTTGTATTTTGATAGGGATTGCGTTGAATCTGTAGATTGCTTTAGGTAGTACAGCCATTTTGACAATATTTATTCTTCCTAGCCAAGAGCATGGGATGAATTTCCATTTGTTACTGTCCTCTTTAATTTCTCTTAGGCGTGTCTTGTAGTTTTCAGGGTATAGGTCTTTCACTTCTTTTGTTAGGGTTATTCCTAGGTATTTTATTCTTTTTGATGCAATTGTGAATGGAATTGTTTTCCTGATTTCTCTTTCTGTTAGCTCATCGTTAGTTTATAGGAAAGCAACAGATTTCTGTGTGTTAATTTTGTATCTTGCAACTTTGCTGAATTCATATATTAGTTCTAATAGTTTTGGAGTGGAGTCTTTAGGGTTTTTAATATATAGTATCATGTCATCTGCAAATAGTGACAATTTGACTTCTTCTTTACCAATCTGGATGCCTTGTATTTCTTTGTTTTGTCTGATTGCCATGGCTAGGATCTCCAGTACTATGTTGAATAACAGTGGAGAGTGGGCATCCCTGTCTTGTTCCCGATCTTAGTTGAAAAGCTTTCAGCTTCTCACTGTTAAGTATGATGTTAGCTGTGGGTTTGTCATATATGGCCTTTATGATGTTGAGGTACTTGCCGTCTATACCCATTTTGTTGAGAGTTTTAATCATGAATGGATGCTGAATTTTGTCAAATGCTTTTTCAGCATCTATGGAGATGATCATGTGGTTTTAGTTCTTCTTTTTGTTGATGTGGTGGATGATGTTGATGGATTTTCGAATGTTGTACCATTCTTGCATCCCTGGGATGAATCCTACTTGATCATGGTGTATAATCCTCTTGATGTATTTTTGAATTCCGTTTGCTAATATTTTGTTGAGTATTTTTGCATCTACGTTCATCAGAGATATTGGTCTGTAATTTTCTTTTTTGGTGAGGTCTTTGCCCGGTTTTGGTATTAGAGTGATGATGCTGGCTTCATAGAATGAGTTTGGAAGTATTCCCTGCTTTTCCATTTTTTGGAAATCTTTAAGGAGAATGGGGATTATTTCTTCTCTATATGTCTGGTAGAATTCAGAAGTGAATCCATCTGGTCCAGGGTTTTGTTCTTGGGTAGTTTTTGATTATCAATTCAATTTCGTTGCTGGTGATTGGTCTGTTTAGGTTTTGTTTTTTGCTTGGTCAGTCTTGGAAGGTTGTATTTTTCTAAGAAGTTGTCCATTTCTTCTGGGTTTTCCAGCTTGTTAGCATATAGATTCTCATAATATTCTCTTATAATTCTTTGTATTTCTGTGGGGTCCATAGTGATTTTTCCTTTCTCATTTCTGATTCTGTTTATTTGTGTAGATCCTTTTTTTCTCTTAATAAGTCTGGCTAGGGGTTTATCTATTTTGTTTATTTTTTCAAAGAACCAGCTCTTGGTTTCATTGATTTTTTTCTATTGTTTTTTTCTTCTCAATTTTATTTATTTTTTCTCTGATCTTTTTTATATTCCTCCTTCTGGTGACTTTGGGCCTCATTTGTTCTTCTTTTTCCAATTTCAGTTATTGTGTCTTTAGACTATTCATTTGGGATTGTTCTTCCTTCTTTAAGTAGGCCTGGATTGCAATATACTTTCCTCTTAGAAGTGCCTTTGCTGTGTCCCACAGAAGTTGTGGCTTTGTGTTGTTGTCATTAGTCTCCATATATTCTTTGGTTTCAGTATTGATTTGGTCATTAACTGATTGATTAATTAGGAGAATGTTGTTAAGTCTCCACATATTTGTGAGCCTTTTTGTTTTCTTTGTACAATTTATTTCTAGTTTTATACCTTTGTGATCTGAGAAGTTGGTTGGTAGGATTTCAATATTCTTAAATTTACTGAGGTTCTTTTTGTGGCCTAGTATGTGGTCTATTCTGGAAAATGTTCCATGTGCACTTGAGAAGAATGTGTATCCTGTTGCTTTTGGGTGTAGAGTTCTGTAGATGTCTGTTAGGTCCATCTGTTCTAGTGTGTTGTTCAGTGCCTCTGTGTCTTTACTTATTTTCTGTCTGGTTGATCTGTCCTTTGGAGTGAGTGGTGTGTTGAAGTCTCCTAAAATGAATGCATTGCTATCTATTTCCTCCTTTAATTCTGTTAGTATTTGTTTCACATATGCTGGCGCTCCTGTGTTGGGTGCATATATATTTATAATGGTTATATCTTCTTGTTGGACTGACCCCTTTATCATTATGTAATGTCCTTCTTTATCTCTTGCTACTTTCTTCGTTTTGAAGTCTATTTTTGTCTGATACAAGTACTGCAACACCTGCTTTTTTCTCCTTGTTTGCATGAAATATCTTTTTCCATCCCTTCACCTTTAGTCTGTGTATATCTTTGGGTTTGAGGTGAGTCTCTTGTAAGCAGTATATAGATGCGTCTTGCTTTTTTATCCATTCTGTTACTCTGTGTCTTTTGATTGGTGCATTCAGTCCATTTACATGTAGGGTGATTATCGATAGATATGTACTTACTGCCATTGCTGGCTTTATATTCGTGGTTACCAAAGGTTCAAGGGTAGCTTCTCTACTATCTAACAGTCTAACTTAACTTTTTTTTTAGTTATTGTAAACACAGTCTGATGTTTCTTTCTTTCTCTCCCTTCTTATTCCTCCTCCTCCATTCTTTCTATAATAGGTGTTTTATTCCTTGCCTTTAGTTGGTATTTGGATGGTCTGTTTTCTTTGCTATGATTTTATTTTCTCTGGTGACCTCTTTTTAGCCTTAGGAGTGCTTCCATCTAGAGCAGTCCCTTTAAGATATCCTGTAGAGGTGGTTTATGGGAGGCAAATTCCCTGAGTTTTCACTTATCTGGGAATTGTTTAATCCCTACGTCATATTTAAATGATAATCGTGCTGGATACAATATTCTTGGCTCGAGGCCCTTCTGTTTCATTACATTAAATATATCATGCCATTGTCTTCTGGCCTGTAAGGTTTCTGTTGAGAAGTCTGATTATAGTCTGATGAATTTTCCTTTGTAGGTGATATTTCTTCTCTCTCTAGCTACCTTTAATACTCTGTCATTATCTTTGATCTTTGCCATTTTAATTATTATGTGTCTTGGTGTTGTCTTACCTGAGTCCCTTGTGTTTGGAGATCTGTGGGCTTCCATGTTCTGAAAGACTATGTCTTGCCCCAGCTTGGAGACTTTTTCAGCAATTATTTCTTCAAAGACACTTTCTATCCCTTTTTCTCTCTCTTTTTCCTCTGGTATTCCTATAATGCAAATATTATTCTGTTTGGATTGGTCACACTGTTCTCTTAAAATTCTTTCATTCCTAGAGATCCTTTTCTCTCTCTCTGCCTCAGCTTCTCTGTATTCCTGTTCTCTGATTTCTATTCCATTAACAGTCTCTTGCATCTCGTCCTGTCTGCTGCTAAGCCCGTTGATCGCTAGTGTCATCTCTTCATTGTCTTTCCTCACTTCCCTCACTCCCTCTCTTAGCTCTTGCATATTTCTCTGTAGATCCATCAGTATGACTATGACCTTTGTTCTGAAATTTTTTTCAGGACGATTGTGCATGTCCATACCTTCAGACTCCCTCTCTGGGTTAGTCTGGTCTGGGAGTTTCTTGGTAAGTTTGTTTGTACCCTATTTCTCTGTCTTTTCATGGTGATAGAAGTGGTTAGAAAAAGACAAAAAGAAGAATGGAAAAATAGAGGAAAAAAAAACGCCTGCTAGGTTTAGTTTACGTGAGGATTCTGTAGGTGGCGCTGCTGCTCCAATATTCCACTGACATGCCACTCCGCTGTGCCCTTTGTGACTGTGGCCGGGGAGGGTACAAATGGGAGGCTGCTGATTTCTGTGGGAAGTCTCCGTGCAACTGCTTTTCCCAGCCATAGTCCAAGGCGATCAAAATTCCCCAGTACTCCCAGCCTGCTTGGCTGAGTGCACTGGGATAATCCCGCTCCTCTGTTGGGCCCCTATCTCTTTACGACCCCTAAAAAAGCGTGTGCTTTTCTTTTGTCCCTGGGAACCTGCTGGTGGACCTGCATCTTGGAATCTGTACCCTGTCTCTCCAATCTCCAATACACCGTGCGAGGCGGGTCAGTGCTCCCGGCACAGATCACCAGGACTGGTTATTCAGCGGGCCTCTGCTTCTACTCCCTCCCTGCTCTGAATCCTCTCCTCCTGCCGGTGCGCTGGGGTGGGGGGAGTGCTCGGGTCCCACCAGGTCGAGGCTCCATAGCTTACCCGCCTTGCGGGGTGCCGAGTCCTCTCAGGTGTAGCTGCAGGCTGGTGTCTCCTGTATCTTCTGGTCTCTCTTTTAGGAATAGTTGTATTTGCTGTATTTTCATAAATATATTTGGTTTTGGGAGGAGATTTCCGCCACCCTGCTCATGCCGTCATCTTCCTGGAAGTCCTTACTGGGGAGTTTTATCTTTATGCCCAGTGCATGCACCTCCAGTAGCACTATACATGGACCCCTCAGTAAGCTCCATAGGAACAGGGATAAAAGTATGGTATACAAGAACTGGACAGGACCCCTTCCTGCCACAGTCCTATCACAAGACCACTCTCTTGCATGCATCCTACCTGATGGACAAGATTTGCCTATGTTAGTATCTTAAAACATATGTCTTATTCCCGTTAAGATTAATCTCCTCTAATGTCTCTGTGGATTGTGTACACACACTACCAAAAACTGCTATTAACTGGGTTGCAAGGAGCTCCCTTTCAGTACCTCTACTGGCCTCCTGTGGAAGGTGTGAATCATGAACTAGGACTCGTTTGAGTACAGCTGGCTTGACCACTTAGTGGCAATCAACTCCTCAGACTTGAGGATTATTGTAATTTTTGTTATCTGTATCATAATTTTCATTGTTATCTATAAGTTGCTGTTTTCCTCTGTTACTGTTATGGAATTTGGTTACAATGCTCCAGTTTTATCTCACAGGGACCACTGAGGAAGATTGAGGGCACACAGATTGTTAGGTGAGAATCCTGGAGGGGTGGAGTGTTGGGACAGTGGAAGTTCGTATTGCCAGGATCCTCACCTGACCCTAAACTACTTGATGATGTAATTGGCCTACTGTGTAGGCTAATGTGAATTACTCAATCATTCTCTTCATTTAGATTTTCTGGATTTCATCTGTCTTAATAGTGTTTTTCAGAGCACATATATTAGTATAAATATAGCATAGGCTTAGCCATAGGATGGTGAATTATTATTTATAAAATCCCTTTCAGAAATAAAATGAACACTAAGAAACTCTCCATATAACCCTGAAAATGTGTAAATATTTTCATTAAAAATTTTTTTTCTCATTATGGTCAAATTCTATAGTGCTTTATATGGCATTGTGTATGTATTACATGTTGATGTTATGTACATACCATTTTGAGCACAAATCTTGCTGTGTCATATATACAGTGAGTTCATTAAGACAACAGATGCAAAAGAACAATTGTTTTTGTGGTTTTATTAATGTTGTTTTGCAAATTTTCTTATTTAGGCATTTTGAACTTGCTTAAATTCTGCCAATTGCAACCTATTCTTAAGCTTTGATACTTTGTCTTCATTAGCTTTAGTTTTCTGCCTAGTAACAAAGTTTATTAGTCAAGCTAATAGCCATGAATTGTGGTTCCTTAATTGAAGCTTCAGATTCACTGGTTTTAATAAAAAAGCACACAGTCACTTCTTAAATCATTTTTAGATGTAGTTAACTTCTAATAGTTTTGTTGCTGTTGCTTCTTTTTCTTTGTATGAAATTAATTAGTAGAAGTTGAATCATTAAAAATAATGGTTGAATTTGCACCATAGATAAACTAGAAAATACAAAATCCTGATTCTTTTTTAGGTGGTATTTTTTTTTTTTTAATATAATTTATTTTATTATCATTAATTTACAATTACATGTGCAATATTATGGTTATTAAACTACCCCTTCATCAGGTCCCCCCCACCAACCCCATTACAGTCACTGTCCATCAGCGTAGTGAGATGCTATAGAATCACTACTTGTCTTCTCTGAGCTGTACTGCCCTCCCCGTGCCCCCCCAACATTACATTTGCTAATTGTAATGCCCCTTTTTCCCTCTTATCCCTCCCTTCCCGCCCATTTTCCCCAGTCCCTTTCCCTTTGGTAACTATTAGTCCGTTCTTGGGTTCTGTGAGTCTGCTGCTGTTTTGTTCCTTCAGTTTTTTTCTTTGTTCTTATACCCACATATGAGTGAAATCATTTGATACTTGTCTTTTTCGGCTTGGCTTATTTCACTGAGCATAATACCCTCTAGCTCCATCCATGTTGTTGCAAATGGTAGGATTTGTTTTCTTCTTATGGCTGAATAATATTCCATTGTGTATATGTACCACATCTTCTTTATCCATTCATCTACTGATGGACACTTAGGTTGCTTCCATTTCTTGGCTATTGTAAATAGTGCTGCAATAAACATAGGGGTGCATCTGTCCTTCTCAAATTGGGCTGCTGCAATCTTAGGGTAAATTCCTAGGAGTGGAATTCCTGGGTCAAATGGTATTTCTATTTTGAGTTTTTTGAGGAACCTCCATACTGCTTTCCACAATGGTTGAACTAATTTGCAGTCCCACCAGCAGTGTAGGAGGGTCCCCTTTTCTCCACATCCTCGCCAACATTGTTGTTGTTTGTGTTTTGGATGTTGGCCATCCTCACTGGTGTGAGGTGATATCTCATTGTGGTTTTAATCTGCATTTCTCTGATGATTAGCAATGTGGAGCATCTTCTCATGTGCCTGTTGGCCATCTGAATTTCTCTTTGAGAAGTGTCTATTCATGTCCTCTGCCCACTTCTTAATTGGCTTATTTGCTTTTTGTTTGTTGAGGTGTGTGAGCTCTTGATACAATTTGGATGTCAACCCTTTATTGGATATGTTGTTTATGAATATATTCTCCTATACTGTAGGATGTCTTTTTGTTCTACTGATGGAGTCCTTTGCTATACAGAAGCTTTTTAGTTTGATGTAGTCCCACTTGTTCATTTTTGTTTTTGTTTACCTTGCCCAGGGAGATATGTTCATGTAGAATTTGCTCATGTTTATGTTCAAGAGATTTTTGCCTATGCTTTTCTCTAAGAGTTATATGGTTCCATGACTTACATTCAGGTCTTTGATCCATTTTGAGTTTACTTTTGTGTATGGGATTAGACAATAATCCAGTTTCATTCTCTTGCATGTAGCTGTCCAGTTTTGCCAACACCAGCTGTTGAAGAGGCTGTCATTTCCCTATTGTATATCCATGGCTCCTTTATCGTATATTAATTGACCATATATGCTTGGGTTTACATCTGGGCTCTCCAGTCTGTTCCATTGGGGTATGGTTCTGTTCTTGTGCCAGTACCAAATTTTCTTTATTACTGTGGCTTTATACTAGAGCTTGAAGTCAGGGAGCAAAATTCCCCCTGCTTTATTCTTCCTTCTCAGATTGCTTTGGCTATTCTGGGTCTTTTGTGGTTCCATATGAATTTTAGAACTATTTGCTCTAGTTCTTTGAAGAATGCTGTTGGTATTTTGATAGGGATTGCATGGAATCTGTAGATTGCTTTAGGCAGGATTGCATTCTGACAATATTAATTCTTCCTATCCATGAGCACGAGATGTGTTTCCATTTATTGGTATCTTCTTTAATTTCTCTCATGAGTGTCTTGTAGTTTTCAGAGTATAGGTCTTTCACTTCCTTGGTTATGTTTCTTCCTAGGTATTTTATTGTTTTTGTTCCAATTGTGAATGGAATTGTTTTCCTGATTTCTCTTTCTGCTAATTCATTGTTACTGTATAGTAATGCAACAGATTTCTGTCTATTAATTTTGTATCCTGCAACTTTACTGAATTCAGATATTAGATCTAGTAGTTTTGGAGTGGATTCTTTAGGGTTTTTTATGTACAATATCAAAGACAGTTTGACTTCTTCCTTACCAATCTGGATGCCTTTTATTTCTTTGTGTTGTCTGATTGCCATGGGTAGCGCCTCCAGAACTATGTTAAATTAATGTTTAGAGAGTGGGCATCCTTGTCTTATTCCCAATCTTAAAGGAAAGTCTTTCAACTTCTCACTGTTAAGTATAATGTTGGTTGTGGGTTTGTCATATATGGCCTTTATTATGTTGAGGTACTTGCCCTCTATACCCATTTTGTTGAGAGTTTTTTTTCATGAATGGGTGTTGAATTTTGTTGAATGCTTTTTCAGCATCTATGGAGATGTCATGTTGTTTTTGTCGTTCTTGTTGTTGATGTAGTGGATGATGTTGATGGATTTTTCTAATGTTGTACCATCCTTTCTTCTCTGGGATGAACCCCACTTGATTCTGATGGATGATCTTTCTGATGTATTTTGGAATTTGGTTTGTTAGTATTTTGTTGAGTATTTTTGCATCTATTTTCATCAGGAATACTGGTCTGTAATTTTCTCTTTTTGTGGTGTCTTTGCCTGGTTTTGGTATAGAGTGATGTGGGCCTCATAGAATGAGTTTGGGAGTATTCGCTCCTCTTCTACTTTTTGGAAAACTTTGAGAATTGGATTAGGTCTCCACTAAAGCTTTGATAAATTTCAGCAGTGAAACTATGTGGTCCAGGCATTTTGTTCTTAAGGAGTTTTTTGATTACCAACTCAATTCTTTGCTGCTAATTGGTCTATTCAGATTTTCTGTTTCTTCCTGGGTCAGCCTTGGAAGGTTGTATTTTTCTAGAAATTTGTCCATTTCTTCTAGGTTATCCAGTTTGTTAGCATTTAATTTTTCATAGTATTCTCTCATAATTCTTTTTATTTCTGTGGTGTCCATTGTGATTTTTCCTTTCTCATTTCTGATTCTGTTTATATGTGTAGACTCTCTTTTTTTCTTGATGAATCTTGCCTAGGGGTTTATCTATTTTGTCTATTTTCTCAAAGAACCAGCTCCTGCTTTCATTGATTCTTTCTATTGTTTTATTCTTCTCAATTTTATTTACTTCTGCTTTAATCTTTATTTTGTCCCTCCTTCTACTGACTTTGGGCCTCATTTGTTCTTCCTTTTCTAGTTTCATTAATTGTTAATTTAGGTTGTTGATTTCGGATTGTTCTTCTTTCCTGAGGTAGGCCTTTATTGCAATATGTTTCCCTCTTAGCACGGCCTTCACTGCATCCCACAGACTTTGCAGTCTTGAACTATTGTTGTCATTTGTCCATAGATTGCTTGATTTCTGTTTTTATTTGGTCATTGATCATTGATTATTTAGGGGCATGTTACCAAGCCTCCAGGTGTTTGTGGTTTTTTCATTTTCTTTGAGTAATTTATTTCTAGTTTCATACCTTTGTGATCTGAGAAGCTGGTTAGCACAATTTCAATATTTTTTAATTTACTGAGGTTCTTTTTGTGGCCTACTGTATGATCTGTTCTTGAAAATGTTCCATGTGCACTTGAGAAGAATGTGTATCCTGTTGCTTTTGGATGGAGTGTTCTGTAGATGTCCATTAGGTCCATCTGTTGTAATACGTTGTTCAGTGCCTCTGTGTCTTTATTTATTTTCTATCTAGTTGATCTGTCCCTTGGAGTGAGTGTTGTGTTGACGTCTTCTAAAAAGAATGCATTGCATTCTATTTTCCCCTTTATTCTGTTAGTATTTGTTTCACATATGTAGGTGATCCTGTGTTGGGTCCATAGGTATTTATAATAGTTATATGCTCTTGTTGGACTGACCCCTTTATCATTGTGTAATATCCTTCTTTGTCTCTTGTGACTTTCTTTGTTTTGAAGTCTATTTTGTCTGATACAAGTACTGCAACTCCTGCTTTTTTCTCCCTACTAGTTGCATGAAATCTTTTTTTATCCCTTTACTTTCAGTCTGTGTATGTCTTTGGGTTTGAAGTGAGTCTCTTATAGGCAGCATATAGATGGGTCTTGTTTTCTTTATCCTTTCAGTGACTTTACATCTTTTGATTGGTGCATTCAGACCATTTACATTTAGGGTGGTTATCGATAGGTATGTACTTATTGTCCTTCCAGGCGTTAGATTCGTGTTTTCCAAAGGTTCAAGGGTAATTCCCTTAGATAATTCCTGAAACAAATTGTAGGGCATGATTAAGAAATACAATTTCCTAAGAATGAAAAAGGAAATGTGTGCTACCAGCAACAGCCAGGTTGTTGAATTACATGTCTCCAAGATATACTTTCTGGCCCAAAGATCACTGACCTTGAGATAACTAGCCCTTGTTCCTTTTGTGGGCTGAATCTATAGGTCAGAAGAAGCAGAAATCTTAAGACTGACCCAGTCTAATAGGAACCTTAGCAGTTTGAACACAGACCTTGAAAGAGATATGCAAAGAATAGATGAAGCAAATCAGGAACTTCTTCTCAAAATCCATGAGAAAGAAAATGAAATGCAGAGGTGAGTGCTGGGGTTTCTTGAGGGAAGTTCCCAATCTAACGGATGGGATAGAGTAGAAAAGACAAACCTGAATTTTCCTACTTGCTCTAGAGACCTATATTCTATGTAGCAGTTTCTTCTTCATTCTTTGGCATTTTCTGTGGCTCAAAGCCTGAATTACAGCAAGTTTCAAAGGGATTCCTAAAAGATTGGATGATATTTACCTGACTTGAAAGCACACTAGGGTGTTTGACATGGGAATCAGGTCAAAATTTGAAGTGATTTTTTTTTCCTGCCTTTAAAGTGATTATGATGGTAAGGACCCAGGAAAGATGGGTTTCCAACTTGAGAGCCAAATTTTTGACACTGAAGCACCCTTAAAACTGATAGATGTGTTTTTTCATTTCTGAAGCTGTCTGTTCCTCACAGTATGTGCTTGTGTCATTCAGGCTAGAAAGTGAGATCACTCATACCCAAGACCTGACAGAAGATCAGGAGTGGGAGAAGAAGAATATTACCACAGTGGAAATGGACAAAACTTTGCAAGACCTGTAAGAAGAAATAGCCATAGTTGTAAGCAAGAAGCTGGTTAGAACCATCTGATAGGTTTTATTCCTCAACTTGACTCTCATCAATCATCAGATAAGCTAGTCTCTTCTTTTTTACATGCAAAGAATAGTCAAAAGTCATGGTAAACTATGTATCAATGGCACAGTTCCTTTTATAGTATTTAATATTTGGACACCTTGCATGGGGCAAGTGTATCCTGGTGAGTTGGTATATATATATGAGGAAATCAAACCACAGGTCCTTTACCTGACAATATGTAGTGAGGTAGAGTTCCTGCAGGAAAATAGTACCAGGTGAAATGGAGAACAATCAGCTGAACAAAGGTGGATGGTGGCATGGAGATCCATACCTATGCTCTGCTTCTTTCTCTCAACAGGAAAGGAAAAATGAGACTCTAGTCCATGGTATAACAGAAATTCAAAAAAGGTGGGATGGGGCTCTAGTTTTCCCCAGGTTCTGCGAAGCGACCCCAGTTGTCAAAGGGACGAGGAAGGGAAAATGATCATAGAGGATCCCACAAGTCAGAAAAGTTTGTGCTGGGGGTGGGTTCTGCCCCTGCTCCTGAATGCCATGGAATTTCCTTGCAAGCATGAGGTGAAGGGACTGGGTGGGAATATTTGGGGTATTTGGGATCCCATGGGTTTCTCATTCTATCACAAGAAAATGGAATCCATTGATGCTTTGTTGGAAGGTGAAAGGTTAATTTTACTTTCAACAGAGACTTTTTAAAATACTTAAATCCCAAGGGCTTCCCCTTTCCTTATCCAGGCATTCCCTCTACCTCAACTCCTGCTCAAAATACAGTGAGTGTCCTATGATCACCCTACTTTCTGACCCATGCCTGCAGCCCTCTGTAGCCCAGAGTGGTGTAGGTTTCAGGGAAGCACTCTTGCTTGTGCAGACTCTAGCTTTGGTGGCCAAGACTAGTGAGAAGAAGATGGAGGTAAAATAAAGGTGTTTCCAAGGGCACCAAGTATCCATTAAGGGACCATCTCCTGGCAGCTTTATCAAAAGGCCATGTCATTGGTTCCACACACCAAACAGTGTGTTTGTCTTCTGGATTTTTTTATTTGATGTATTTTTATTTGAAACATATATTTATTTAAAATCATAGCTTACAAGGAAATCACAAAAGGCAACCAAGTGTGTACCAGGCCATCTAAAGGGAGCACCAGAAGAGTCAAAGGTAAATGAAAAAGCAATCTTCAATGGGTTTGGGTTATGTGACCAGGAAGCAAACTTTTAAGTGGAAACATCTGTCAAAACTGGACTAAATTCTTTGTAGTTTTAGCCCATGTCAGACTTAAGCCTAGGCTACTGAGTACTGAATTCTTTTCTGCCCTTAATGAGGAATTTCACTCTGAAGCCACATATTTTGTTTCTCTTCCTTCAGGAAGAGCAGAACACAACTGCACAATGCATATATAACACTGGAGGCAGTTGAAGTCCCTAGTTTACATGCCGGTCCCAGCACTTAGTGAACTACATAAAGTTGGGCAATTTAATCAGCCCTTTACAGCCTGGGTATGAAAACTGAATGAAAATGTTTATTTTTAAAATACTCTTTCCGTTTTTGAAGAGTAAAACCTTGAAAAGTCACATACTTCACGTGATTATTTAAAAGTCTAGCTGGCGCAATCATATGAATTCAGAGAGCAGAGCTGGAATTTGTAAATCTTCTGTGTGCTTGCTAATTCACACACTCTTTCACTGACTCCCATCCAGGAAAGGATTCACTCAAACATTTAGTGGCCTCTGCCTGCTGGGTGCATCACACATTGCTTTGCATTTCTCTAATTGTGCTCCAAAGATAAAAACCTGGTTGCAACCACAATCCATCTGATCAAAGATGCAAAAAGTTGGACTTATTTTTTTATTCAGAAAGCAGGTCAAATTCTTACTTGGTACTTTCTGTAGAATTACATCTTGTCCTTGCCTTATTTCTATTTAGCTTCTTAAGCTCACACTTAAGCCCATACTATGTCTGTGAAGCCCCTGAAGATATGGGCACACTGAAAATAGAAACAGAAAGTGAAAAATAGAGAATTACTTACCTATTTCCTGTCAGCCAAATTAATATGGATGGCCACAAAAAAAAAAAACAAAAAACAGGAAGTCCAAAGCCACCCAAACAGCTTGCTTGGCCATGCCCATCCAGGAAATTTATCTGGAAAGGAAGAAACGTGGAGCATGCATGTATTTCAGAATTAACTTGGGGCTCAGACTAGAAAGTCTTATGAAGTCCCTTGACTAGCCTGGCCATATAACTGAATTTGCTTCCTTCTGCTCAGAACAAGTTTTCTTTGACAGTCACCCTCCTGGGCCCATGGGGAGGCTTTCAGTCTGGTGATGCTGTGTCACCTCAGCTGAGCCGGAAGACTATAGATAATAGTTCCAGGCATTGTCAGGACCATGGCCATTATTTTCCCGGAGGCTATTAACCCCCCTCCAAAGAACTCTAAGGCATTATTGACCCTTTAAAGTACTCCCATTTGCCTACATGTGTTGTAGGATTCTCAAGTGATTTCTCTAATTTTAGGAAATATGTAGCATCTCTTCTGCTTCTGTTCTCCTGACATCCTGGCAGTCAGCTCATCAGTTTAATGGTATGCGTACTTCACCTCTTTGTGTCCAAGACCACCTTCCTGAAAATACAGACCTTAGCACACATTTGGCCCTCTGGCCCTAGATATAATTGACTGGAGAGGAAAGGAACTGTTAGAAGTCTTCAGATGTGAAATAATGGTACCTAGATAAAAGTGGGAAGAGTAGAGCTAAAAGTGGAAGGAAGCAAAAACAGAGGCTTGCCTGCTCTAACTGGGGAATATATCCCAAGCACATCTATTCCTCTGTTACTATCACCCTAATGCAAGCCACCATAAGCCCTCGCCTGAATGCCAAATTAGCCTCTTAGTCTTTCTGCATCAGCTCTTACCCTTAAACAATCTACTTTTCACACATTGAAAAGACTTATTCTTTAAAAACACAAATCAGATTATGTCCTTACTACTTCAAGTTCACACCTGGCTTCTCACTACAGGAAGCAGATGAGAGCCATGTTTCAGTCTTCAGTACAAGGCTCCTGGTCAGGCTCACATCAAAATTTCTTTTATTTATAAAAGGAAGTAAAATGTACAGAATCTGAAAGCTAAGGAGAAAGTCAAACAACAGGAGAAAAATAATCACAAACCGGGAAAGTAGGCAAAAAAGAAAAAAGGCGAGGAGACTGACAGGTGGGAAATATTTAAAAGGAAACGTACCAGTTGTCAAACTTATCTGCAAACCTACAAAATCCTTTGAGAAAGCCACTTTAATAACACTATCAACCCTTTCCCTATATTCAGTGTTTAGACACCGTGCACTTCTAGAATGAACTCATCAGGGGTTAAATTCACCCAGTGGCACTTTCTAAGTTCTCCGTATTAGGGGAGATACCTTACTACCCATGTTTATCTTCATCTGTTTCATGGCCTATTTTAAGAAATGCTGCTGCAAGCATTGGGGGAGCTAATTAATATGTGTGAAACACAGTGCTCAGGACATGCCACACCCACAAGCTCTGTGACACATCTCCAGGGCCAGCTTCTCCAATAGTAATCACCTGGCCTTTCCCCAGGGTGTGGAGAGAAGCCTGAGACCAGGTGTCCTACCTGCCATGTGGTTGCCCCATGAAGAATTTTAGAATTCCTGGGCAGAGCAGGGCTGCACAAGGAGATGCCAGGTAGATGGGATGTGACATTGAGTTGGCAGGACCAATTCCCTTACATAATGAGCCAGAGCTATTAGGATGGGAGACATCTGGCTGTGAGGATGTTATAAAGAACTGAAGGCTACATAGTCCCTGCTCCCTCCACTTGCTAATGGAGAGCCCTCCCGGAGAGCTGACGGTTCTGTGCTCCTTGGAATAAACTGCCTGTTGGATGATGCCACCAGTCACGGGCTCTCATGGTGAAGCTCAATTTTTAATCCTGTTCTTTGGGTTAGGAAAGCTTATTTTCTTTCCACATTGCTTTAGGAATATACAATATGGTATATAGTACCTAGAGCTTTGAGATACACCTGTTGGATCTTTACGGTGACTCTTAGAAATACCAAGGTCTGTTCATCACACTGCAATCTGGGAGTTGGACCCAGTACCCAGCACACTGGGAATATTCAATAAATATGAATAAACTATTTCCCATTTAACAGATGAGGACACTGAGGCTTAGAGAAGTTTAGAATACTTCAGAAGGTCAGATAATTAGCAAATGTCAATGTCAGAATTAAAATACACCCCTCTGAGACCAACATTGTACTCCTTCCATTGAACCCCATCATCTTGTCTTTTAGTAGGATTATGTCAAATACTCGTCCATGACTGAACATGTGTCTAGAGAAGGCCCTAACAGCACTCCATTTATTTGCACCATCATTATTCGAATTACAGTTGTTGTGGACTTTGATTACTTTGCTATAATACCTATTGGTTTAGGGAAATCACCACCAAGGCTGACTGTATACGGGATGGAAACATCTAAATTGTGGAGTGGGAAGCTGGACTTAAAAATCATCCAGCAGGGCCAGCATATGTGAGACAAATACTAACAGAATTAAAGGAGGAAATAGACAGCAATGCATTCATCTTAGGAGACTGCAACACACCACTCACTCCAGAGGACAGATCAACAAGACAGAAAATAAGTAAAGACACAGAGGCACTGAACAACACACTAGAACAGATGGACCTAACAGACATCTACAGAACTCTACACCCAAAAGCAACAGGATACACATTCTTCTCAAGTGCACATGGAACATTTTCCAGAATAGACCACATAGTAGGCCACAAAAAGGACCTCAGTAATTTCAAAAATATTGAAATCCTACCAACCAACTTTTCAGATCACCAAGGTATAAAACTAGAAATAAATTTTGGAAAGAAATCAAAAAGGCTCACAAATACATGGAGACATAACAACACTCTCCTAAATAATCAATGGGTTAACGACCAAATCAAAACAGAAATCAAAGAATATATGGAGAGTAATGACAACAACACAAAGCCACAACTTCTGTGGGACGCAGTAAAGGCAGTTCTAAGAGGAAAGTATATTGCAATCCAGGCCTATTTAAAGAAGGAAGAACATTCCCAAATTAATAGTCTAAAGACACAATTACTGAAATTGGAAAAAGAAGAACAAATGAGGCCCAAAGTCACCAGAAGGAGGGACATAATAAAGATTAGAGAAGAAATAAATAAAATTGAGAAGAATAAAACAATAGAAAAAATCAATAAAACCAAGAGCTGGTTCTTTGAAAAAATGAACAAAATAGAGAAACCCCTAGCCAGACTCATTAAGAGAAAAAGAGAATCTACACACATAAACACAATCAGAAATGAGAAA
This sequence comes from Smutsia gigantea, assembly GCA_032199065.1. Taxonomy (NCBI): domain Eukaryota; kingdom Metazoa; phylum Chordata; class Mammalia; order Pholidota; family Manidae; genus Smutsia; species Smutsia gigantea. Next base: position 13,040 of record JAVSCE010005161.1, on the reverse strand, counting down.
GGAAAAATCACGACGGACCCCACAGAAATACAAAGAATCATAAGAGAAAATTATGAGAATCTGTATGCTAACAAGATGGAAAACCTAGAAGAAATGGACAACTTCTTAGAAAAATACAACCTTCCAAGACTGACCAAGCAAGAAACAGAAAAATTAACAGAACATTCAACAGTGACGAAATTGAATTGGTAATCAAAAAACTACCCAAGAACAAAACCCCCGGGGCTGATGGATTCAACTCTGAATTCTACCAGACATATAGAGAAGAAATAACACTGATTCTCCTTAAAGTTTTCCAGAAAACAGAAGAGGAGGGAATACTTCCAAACTCATTCCATGAAGCCAGCATCACTCTAATACCAAAACCGGGCAAAGACCTCACCAAAAAAGAAAATTACAGACCAATAACCCTGATGAACGTAGATGCAAAAATACACAACAAAATATTAGCAAACCGAATTCAAAAATACATCAAGAGGATCATACACCATGATCAAGTGGGATTCATCCCAGGGACTCAAGGGTGGTACAACATTCGAAAATCCATCAACATCATCCACCACATCAACAAAAAGAAGAACAAAAAGCACATGATCATCTCCATAGATGCTGAAAAAGCATTTGACAAAATTCAGCATCCATTCCTGATTAAAACTCTCAACAAAATGGGTATAGATGGCAAGTACTTCAACATCACAAAGGCTATATATGACAAACCCACAGCTAACATCATACCTAACGGCGAGACACTGAAAGCTTTTCATCTAAGATCAGGAACAAGACAGGGATGCCCACTCGCTCCACTGTTATTCAACATAATACTGGAGGTCCTAGCCACAGCAATCAGAAAAAACAAAGACATACAAGGCATCCAGATTGGTAAAGAAGAAGTCAAATTGTCACTATTTGCAGATGACATGACACTGTACATAAAAACCCCTAAAGATTCCATTCCAAAACTACTAGAACTAATATCTGAAATCAGCAAAGTTGCAAGATACAAAATTAACACACAGAAATCTGTTGCTTTCCTATACACTAACGATACACTAACAGAAAGAGAAATCAGAAAAACAATTCCATTCACAATTGTATCAAAAAGAATAAAATACCTAGGAATAAACCTAACGAAGGAAGTGAAAGAACTGTACTCTGAAAACTACAAGACACTCCTAAGGGAAATTAAAGAGGACACTAACAAATGGAAATGCATCCCATGCTCTTGGCTAGGAAGAATAAATATTGTCAAAATGGCTATACTACCTAAAGCAATATACAAATTCAATGCAATCCCTATCAAACTACCAACAGCTTTCTTCAATGAACTGGAACAAATAATTCTCAAATTCCTATGGAACCACAAAAGACCCCAAATAGCCAAATCAATCCTGAGAATGAGGAATAAAACAGGGGGAATTACACTCCCTGACTTCAAGCTCTACTACAAAGCCACAGTAATCAAGACAATTTGGTATTGGCACAAAAACAGACCCACAGACCAGTGAAACAGAATAGAAAATCCAAACATTAACCCAAACATATACAGTCAATTAATATTTGATAAACATGCCTTGGATATACAATGGGGAGATGACAGCCTCTTCAGCAGCTGGTGTTGGAAAAACTGGACAGCTACATGTAAGAGAATGAAACTGGACTACTGTCTAGCCCCATACACAAAGGTAAACTCAAGGTGGATCAAAGACCTGAATGTAAGTTATGAAACCATAAAACTCTTAGAAAAAAACATAGGCAAAAATCTCTTGGACATAAACATGAACAACTTCTTCATGAACATATCTCCCCAGGCAAGGGAAACAAAAGCAAAAATGAACAAGTGGGACTATATCAAGCTGAAAAGCTTCTGTGCAGCAGAGGACACCATCAGTAGAACAAAAAGACATTCTACGGTATGGAAGAATATATTCATAAAAAACGTATCTGATAAAGGGTTGACATCCAAAATATATAAAGAACTCATGCACCTTAACAAACAGAAAGCAAATAATCCAATTAAGAAATGGGCAGAGGACATGAATAGACACTTTTCCAAAGAAGAAATTCAGATGGCCAACAGGCACATGAAAAGATGCTCCACATCGCTAATCATCAGAGAAATGCAGATTAAAACCACAATGAGATATCACCTCACACCAGTGAGGATGGCCAACATTGAAAACAAAAACAACAACAAATGTTGGCGTGGATGTGGAGAAAAGGGAACCCTCCTACACTGCTGGTGTGACTGCAAATTAGTTCAACCACTGTGGAAAGCAGTATGGAGGTTCCTCAAAAAACTAAAAATAGAAATACCATTTGACCCAGTAATTCCACTCCTAGGAATTTACCCTAAGAATGCAGCTGCCCAATCTGAAAAAGACAGGTGCACCCCTATGTTTATTGCAGCACTATTTACAATAGCCAAGAAATGGAAGCAACCTAAGTGTCCATCAGTAGATGAATGGATAAAGAAGATGTGGTACATATACACAATGGAGTATTATTCAGCCATAAGAAGAAAACAAATCCTACCATTTGCAACAGCATGGATGGAGATAGAGGGTATTATGCTCAGTGAAATAAGCCAGGCGGAGAGAGACAAGTATCAAATGATTTCACTAATATGTGGAGTATAAGAACAAAGAAACAATACTGAAGGTACAAAACAGCAGCAGACTCACAGAACCCAAGAACGGACTAATAGTTACCAAAGGGAAAGGGACTGGGGAAAATGGGTGGAAAGGGAGGGATAAGAGGGAAAAAGGAGCATTACGATTAGCAGATGTAATGTTGGAGGGGCACGTGGAGGGCAGTACAACTCAGGGAAGACAAGTTGTGATTCTATAGCATCTCACTATGCTGATGGACAGTGACTGTAATGGGGTTGGTGTGGGGGACCTGATGAAGGGGTAGTTTAATAACCATAATATTGCACATGTAATTCTAGATTAATGATAATAAAATAAATTATATGAAAAAAAATCATCCTGCAGTGAGGTCACATAATTTTCAGAAAGTTCTAAGAGGGACTAATTTCCAAAAGGTGAGGGAGCTCTTCAGTAATCAGTAAATTATAAATTGAACTAGGTATTCAATCTCATGGCATGTGATGTCACATAGGCTTAGTTCTCAGGAAGGATGTAGGTACAGTGCAGGACACACTGTGGTCACTAACGTCAAACATTTATTTGTACCATTCAGCCTCTTGATTGTTACTAAGATCCTGAAATACTGAATTGACTTCAGACACATCACAAAGACAACTCTGAAAAATTTTCAGGCAAATCTTTTATCGAATCTCTTTCATGTCTGTTATGGTCCTCCTTTTCTTTCGTCCTCTTATGTGGCCTCAAATAACTTTAGCCTGGCTAAGCACTTTGGTGTACCTTAATTGAATGATCTCATTGCCCAGTTACAGGACTCGTTAGGAGGCCAGAGCGTGTAAGGTCCTGTGCTTTTCAGTGGCAAAGCTGTGCCTGGGGACCAGCTCTCCTGCCTTCCTCACCACAGAGGACAAGTCATCTCTCTCATTTCTCTCTACATTCTATTTCTTTTCTTTTCTCCCACCTTGTGCTTTGGGTCTTCTTACCCAGTAAGGTGGTGCTTATTTTTCTGAGATTGTGGTTGTTTTATATCCCTAATTTTCTACCACCCTCCTCCCCTTCTTTGCCTTAATTCCTTTAAATCCATTTAAAACCATTCTCTTCATTTTTTCCTTTCAAGTCTCCATTGGGGCCTCTATGAACTGCAGGCACTAGAGGGCACCATGATCCCACAGAGCTGACAATGATGAGGACAGCCCCTTAGGCTGGAGAGCCACGTAAACGTGCAAAATTAGGCCAGCAATGAATCATCTTGGCGCTTCACTCTGTGTGCAAGCACGTTCACCTGTATCGGCCCTTTTAACCTTACAAAAGTATGAAGAGACAAGGTCAAGTATCACTGTCTGTATTTTTTTTTCACTGTCTGTATTTTAAACAAAAGAAGAAAGCTGCATTTCAGAGAAAGTAAGTGTTTGGCCAAGGTCATAGAAAGAGCAAAATGTATCCGTTCATTAAAGGTCCACCCTGGAATAGTCTAGCATAAAACTTGAAAATGCATTTCTATTTTCACAAGGTTTAAGAATAACTGTGGTAAAGTGTTATATCTTTGTAACACAATCAAACAGAGCCATGAACTTTTTCCCATCATTAAAATACAAAGCATCAGCTACACAGTCATTGCCAGTTAGGGGGAGCTATATATCATTTCAAGGCAATGGATTTAGCTAAGTATTTTCTAGATGCTGTTCATTACTATCTTGTCCAGTAATTGGAAATTTGGTTTCTTTTTATCTGGATTTGTCAGGTGTTTTCTAGTTATTCTTTTTTCTTTAATATGACTTTTTTGGGCAAGACAGATGCATGCTATTTTGTCCCGTTTTTCCTTTCTGGTATTTGAAGTAAAGAAAAGCAGATAACAATACAGTTTCCATTACAAAGTAACTGCTCTTCAAGAGCATGCCATTGTTTCTCTTCTCTCTGTGATTCATTGAACACCTTGAAAAAAAGCTGTTCTCAGATTACCAACATTGCTTATGTGCTAGGTATTGTCAGCAGCAAAATACAAATAGAATCTATTTATAACAAGTCTGCAAAGCCTTGTTTTGTCTAACTACTTTCTCCAGACATTTTGAGCTTTGTATTTTTGAATTTTTGAGAGGACAGGCCCTTCCAGGCAGTAAAGCACCAGGTGCCTGGTAACGGTAGATGAGGATCCTTTTCCCAGGAATCAGGGGATTCCAGAGCTAAAAGTGATGGATGGAGAGAGGGGGCAGAAGAAGAGAGGAGGAAATAAACCAGGTGGGTAGTGGAGGTGAGCAAAGGTTTCCATAGCTAAGAGGGAAAAGGCATAATTAAAAATGAGAAGGAAGACAAAAGCCATGAGTTTCCTGAATGTCTCTAACGAGGGTGTCTTTGCCCTGATATGATGGGGGTGTGTGCAGGGAGACTCCAGAGAGGAGAGGATTTATCATGGCTCAACATTTATTTATCCTTTCTGCTTCGAGGGATTAATGTCTGAAAGATTAATTTCACAAATGAAACCTTTAAAGAAATCAAAATTTTAAGTAGCAATTATGTAGAATCCTACAAATTCCAATTGCTTTCCAGTAACGCTCACATCATTCATAGGCAGGAAAAGAAGGAGTTAAGAAACCAAGGAATTATGTTCAAAACAGCTCTGTAAGAGCTCCTGTTTACATCTTCTTTTTTATCATTTTTTAAATATCCGTTTTTACGTTGAGCTAGCATTTTACAATAGTGTGAAGTCAAATATTATTAGCTAGATATTTTTAGAAAAATCTTATTTGGAAACTCTTGTGTATAAATGATGCCGCAAGCTGAAATTGTCCCTTTTCTTTTTGCTTCAAGGATTTTGCTTCCTGGATTGCCCCTCACAGCATTCACAGAGGTTGAACTTCTCACAACCTGGTGTGTGTCCGTCCTATTTCTTGGTGATCTAGGAGCACCTCATTGCACAGTCACAACGGAGGCGATCAAGAGTGGTCCATGGCAAAGCTCAGATGTGAGGTACAAAAGTCCCTTTGGTGAAGTGAAAATCAGGAATTTTGTTATGATTCAAGAACTAGGAAACACATCAAATATGCTTGAAGACTAACATAAATACCTTTCTGGGATCTGATCACAGCCTTCAACACCACCCGGATGAAATTCCAAGAATGAGCTATAGAGACCAAGCAGGGACTAAACTTTGCTGACATGTAAGGATGGTGAATTCTTTCAAAAGAAATATATTGGGGATTTGCCTGTGATTCGGCTCCATCTTAAAAGGCTCCTCAATGCGTATGACCAGAGCAGAGACGTAAATGCTTGTAAGCTATAGAAAAAGGCAGATTCATAAAGGGTTTCAAAAATCACTGAACCAATCTTGAAAACAATTCCATTCACAATTGCATCGAAAAGAATAAAATACCTAGGAATAAAGCTAACGAGGGAAGTGAAAGACATATACCCTGAAAACTACAAGACACTCCTAAGAGAAATTAAAGAGGACACTAACAAATGGAAATTCATCCCTTGCTCTTGGCTAGGAAGAATAAATATAGCCAAAATGGCTATACTAACTAAAGCAAACTAGAGATTCAATGCAATCCCCATCAAAATACCAACAGCTTTCTTCAATGAACTGGAACAATTCTAAACTTCATATGGAACCACGAAAAACCCCAAATAGCCAAAGCAATCCTGAGAAGGAGCAATAAAACAGGGGGAATTATGCTCCCTGATTTCAAGCATATTATAAAGCCACAGTAATCAAGACAATTTGGTACTGGCACCAGAACAGAACCACAGACCAGCGGAACCGAATAGAAAATCCAAATATTAACCCAAACATATACAGTCAATTGATATTTGATAAAGGAACCTTGGATATACAATGCGGAGATGATATCCTCTTCAGCAGCTAGTGTTGGCAAAACTGGACAGCTACATGTAAGAGAATGAAACTGGACTACTGCCTAACACCACTCACAAAGGTAAACTCAAGGAGGATTAAAGACCTGAAAGTAAGCCATGAAACCATAAACCTCTTAGAAAAAAACATAGGCAAAAATCCCTTGGACATAAACATGAGCGACTTCTTCATGAACGTATGTCCCTGGGCAAGGGAAACAAAGGAAAAATGAACAAGTGGGACTATATCAACCTGAAAATCTTCTCTACCGCAACAGACAGCATCAGAACAAAAACACATCCTACAGTATGGGAGAAAATATCCAAAAATGATGAGTCCGATAAGGTTGATATCCAAAATATATAAAGAACTCACGCACCTCAACAAACATAGAGTAAAGAATCCAATTACGAAATTGGCAGATGACATGAATAGACACTTCTCCAAAGAAGAAACTCAGATGGCCAACAGGCACGTGAAACGATGCTCCACATCACTAGTCATCAGAGATATGCAAATTAAAACCACAATGAGATATCACCTCACACAAGTGAGGATATCCAACATCCAAAACTCAAACAACAACAAATGTTGGGAGCATGTGGAGAATAGGGAACCCTTCTCCACTGCTGGTGGAAATGCAAATTAATTCACCCACTGTGGAAAGCAGTATGGAGGTTCCTCAAAAAACTCAAAATGGAAATACCGTTTGACCCATGAATCCCACTCCTAGGAATTTACCCTTAGAATACAGCAGACCATTTTCAAAAAGACAGATGCATCCCTATGTTTATTGCAGCACTATTTTCAATAGCCAAGAAATGGAAGCAACCTATGTGTCCATCACTGGAAGAATGGATAAAGACGTGGTACATAGACCCAATGGAATATTCAGCCATAAGAAGAAAACAAATCCTACCATTTGCCACATCATTGATGGAGCTTGAGTATATTATGCTCAGTGAAATAAGCAAAGTGGAAAAAGACAAATATCAAATGATCTCACTCATACATGGAGTATAAGAACAAAAAAAAAAAACCTGAAGGAACAAAACAGCAGCAAACTTACAGAACCTAAGAATGGACTAATTGTTACCAAAGGGAAAGGAGCTGAGGAGGATGGGTGGGAAGGGAGGGACAAGCTGGAAAAAGGAGCATTACCATTAGCAGCTGTAATGTTGGGTGGCAAGGGGAGGTCTGTACAACTCAGAGAAGATAAGTAATGATTCTGTAGCATCTCACTATGCTGATGGAAAGTGACTGTAATGGGGTTGGTGGGGGGGACCTGGTGAAGGGGGTAGTTTAATCATCATAATATTGCACATGTAATTGTAGATTAATGATACCAAAAAAATTATAAGAAAAATCACTGAACCACACAAAAGGGTCATGTGATTGTGAAAAGAGAAATGTACGAGCAAGAAAAGAAATTTTTTGGTGACTCATCATCCATTCTTGGAGTAACGTCTTGGTAGTGTTTGAAAGGTCTTGTCAATACGTATCTCCACTCTTCAAACCTGGATGCACATTTTTTTTCTTTTCCTGTCAAAGCTCAATAAAACCCAGTCGTATAAAGGAGAGAAGAGAGTTTTAGGGGCAGGGACGGTGTTCATTCGCACGTGGGTAACATCTTCTGACCTCCACTTGTGATGGCAGAAGGAGGAATAAGCATCATGTGACTCACTTAGACATATTTGCCTTAAATCATAACAAGTGCATATGGAAACACGGTTAGAAATCATGACGTCTACGGAATCAACTGGATTTTAATAGACTTTTGGAATATATTCCTGAATCACTTAAAAGTAGCAAAAGCTGCCTCCTTATTTATCCAAGCTACCAAATTTTTACAAAGTGATACTCTAATACGACATGGCACAGGACCTGTCAGAAAATATACACTCAATATATGTCTCCCGGTGCAGAATCTTTTGTTCCCAGGGGTTCTGACATGCATTCCCATTATGAGTAAGGACACTGAGCACCAAGGGAAATCATGCCCTTCTTCCCAGAATAAATGAGGTGGGGGTGGGGTTAGTGAATATGGGCCGAACCAGGTTCATTTTGCATCCTTTAACCTCTACATGCTGCAAAAGGCAGACTGCAAATATTGTGCTTTTTGACACATGCAATGGAGTGGCTCACAGAAAGGATGCATTTGCATGGACCACAGCGATCATCTGATTCAACGCCTTCATTTGATAGATGAGGACAATACAGGCCACAGGAAGAAAGCACCTGCTCCTTCAGAAGCCAGGGAAGGAAACCTGTTCCTAAATGACATTCTTGTGGCCAGCACAGAGGCAAGAGAGCTGCCCCATGCTACATGCTTTGTGACCCTTGATAGCCTCCCACCTGCGCTGTGACTTGGAGTGGTGACCAAAGTCACCTTCAGCATGTGGAGTTCACCCTGAGGCCGCTTCCTAATTGGGCTGGACCTAAAAACAAGGATGGTGGACACATCCTTGAAGCTTCTCAGTACCAGCCTTCAACACCTTTGTGTGTCCAGTGTTCACCCCTCCATTGAATGCCAAAGCCCTCATCTCTTCTGATTGTGTCCCACCTGATGCACTTCAGGTTCTAAACTCCTGCATGGTCCCTGCACATTTGGGTTTCCCAAAACTGACCTAGAATTAGATTTCTCAAACATCTGAATAACACCCCTCTTTTGCTCAACAACTTACATTTACTTTTTACGTTAAAGAGAACTGCCATAATTTATCACATGTGGTTAATAAGAAGGTGGCAAGGTATACAGGGAAGATTGGAGTCCTTCAACACCTGCAGATTTAACTTAGCCAAGTCACTATTTCATCATCCATAAAAGGCTCTCATAGTAGAAATGCTGATTTTGGGGGGCTGCAGGGAGAGTGTTGTATGTGACTATATCTGGTTAGGACATAGTTTAGAACTTGGAATATGCGACAGGTAAACCAGAATATAAATTCCATGAGGGCAGGATGGATGCCTCTCATGTCCAGTGATGTATCACAGATGTCTAGAACACTGCCAGACACAGTCTAGGAGCTCCATAAATATTTCTAGAATTGTATGTTGAATTACAAAGTGAATATATATATCTAATAAATGAATATGTTGACATTTTCTGCACAAAAGTGTTCTGAATTATTGATGATTCCTCCTCTCTCCCACCTGGTCTCCTCCTGGTAGTGATTCTAAAATGGCTGTGCTTTTTAATTTTTTTAAATAGGAGTATTATAATGAGAGCATCTTATTAAAGAAGATGATGGAAATTACAATATGAAGTGAATCTGCACAGTAGAAAAAGTGAAACAAATGACTTCTCTCAGGGGAGCTTAGAAACTCTATACCCAACTCTGGGCCTAGAAAATTTGGCCTGCATCTGCTGGCTTTTTAACAAGTGGGCAGGGTACCTAATCCTTCTGTGACTTTCATCTTTGGCTGTGCATTGGAGTCCCCAGGGAATTTTGCCTCTGCTCTTCCGCAGACCAATCTAACCAAAATTCCTAGGGTGGTCCAGGCTTCAGCAGGTGCTGCAGTGTTTGAACTGAGCAAATAAGGCTACAAGCGATTGCCTTCATGACACGTGATGATGTGAACTTGGTGTTGCATCACCGTTTTTCTTCATTAGGCTCATTCCAATGAATAGACTTTGTGTCCTAAATTGGCTCACATGTTTAGGGAAGCTGGGCAAGCCCCAAATCTGCTGAAGCAATGGCCCAACTTGAGTCCAGTGATGGAAGCGGCTGAGAACCAGGAAGAGCCAAGATGCTACAGTTCAGTTGCCCACACGCAAGAGAATTATCTCTCACTGTGGGGAATGTTGGCCTTTTGTGCCATTTGGACTTTTAACTGATGCATGAGGTGCACTGAAGTTATAGAGGGTAATCTTCTTTGCTCAGTCTACTGTTTTGAATTTAATTTCATTTAAGAACACCCCACAGAAACATCTAGAATAATGTTATGTGAAATATCTCAGCACACCATTACCCAGTCAAGTTTACCCCTAAAATTAACCATCAGCCTGATTACCCAGAATGTTATCTTGGCTAATAAAGCTTTATTCATAGGGAAAAAAAATCCAATTTTAATTTAATCATTTAACACCTGTGGGGAAGTTGGGGTTCCTATGGCAAGGATACTCACTGAACTTAAAACACCTAATGATGTAACTGGCCTGTTGCTAGGCTACTGCTTCCACACCTTTAGGCAATAAGCTATTACTGTGCTATATAGAGAGCTTGGCCCAGTGCTCTGGGCGGAGGCAGAGATGGTAGTGCTCCACCTACTGCTGGGAGAACAAGCCTGGTAATAAACCCTTTCACCCCAAAGAACTGTTCTGTTGTCAATTTCTTTGGTTGCATTGAATCCATAGTGAACTTGCCTTTGGGTGTAACCCATTGGCAAGACAATTAGCGAAAGTCAGCAGGGTTCATTGTTGACCAAGGAAAAAGACAAGCTGCCCTTATGGGAGGGGTGCTTCAGTGGGCTGCCCCTGTAAATGGGGAAACAGTGGATCATCCCCTAATGGTTATGTGGTCAGAGTTGGCTTGCCTCCTAGAGGACTGGGCCCCACCCCAGGTCTGGAGGCAAGTGGAGGTAACACCTGAGGCCATAGGGATGGCCCTTGGTATAGTAAGCAGATACTTTGAGAAGCAGAGTGCCCGTGAGGCAGTGGGGACTATGGGTTGGCTGCTTCTCACAGTATTAAAGAAGTCTACAGAGAATATGCGGCATGAGAACACGAGCTGCAAACTTCTGTGGATTCCCTGAGGAGAAAAATGGCATTGATGTGAGAGGAGGTGGTATGAGAACACGAGCTGCACATTTTTGTGGATTCCCTGAAGAAAGACATGGCATTGATACAAGAGCACTGGCAGAAAGGTGCCATTGGAGACAAGACAGCAGTGCTGCTGGGTATTCTGAAGGAGGAAGTGGCCATCAAGGAAAAAGATGAACTCCTGAGGGAAGCACAGGTGGAGGTGGTACGAGAACATCAGCTGCAAAGTATTGAGCTGAAGGTAAGAGACCTTCTGAAGACTGAGGTAGCATTGCTGCGAAGTACACTAGAAAAGGTAAAGGTTGTGGCAGAGGAGGCACTTGGGGGAGGGGAGAGAAAGGTGCCATCAGCCCCAGCAATGGAGGAGCTGGAGAATGATGAACGGGTGATGACGGAGACACGGGCACCTCCTGTATTGAAATCATGCCTAGTGGTTGTAAAGAAAATAAAGAGCCAGCAGCTGAAGGTTCCCCATGGAGAGGAGCAGCCCCCTCCCCAGGACATAGAGCACTCTATGGTCCGCCCCTATACTCAGGCTGAGCTGGTAGATTTGGGCTCTCGGTTCAGACAGAAGCCCTCAGGGTCAATATCAACTTGGCTCCTGCGTCTGTGGGACTTAGGGGTGGGTGGAATTGTTCTTTCAGGGTCAGAGATGGGAAAGCTGTCTTCCCTGACAGTGCAGCCTCCCTTGAGGCAGCGATTACAAAATGCACATCAGACCCCAGGGAGTCACTCTGTCCTTGTGCTCATGCCCTTGCTGACTCACTTCATTACAGAGGTGGGCATGCCTTGTCTACAACTTGAGTGGCTGCTGGGAACACGCAAGCACTACACCCACAAACACAAAAGGCTCAATGGCTCCAGTCAAGAAAGAAAACTGTGTGGTCAACAAGGCAGTAGACAGATATCTCTAAAAGTTCAGGTTGATACATGTTGAGAAATATTTTCCTCCTATTAAGTACACATAATCTAAAACAAACACACAGAACCAAGGGTCTACAAAACAGGGCTGGTTCTGTCCATGCCTTAGTTGCTTCAAAGAATCCTAATGCACTCATGCAACATTCCCCACATCAACTGTAAGTCACCCCATTATGTCCAACTTGTGTTGCACACCTGACTCACTGCTGTACTCAACAAATACACACTCCCCCCTAGACACACCACCATCAGACATACACTGTGGTCCTGTATAAAAGTATAACTCTTTTAGGATAACTGAAATAAAGAGAGCTACTTAAATGCAGTCTTCTTATGATGTTTACATGCATGTCCCCTTCTATATGAGGGGTTTCTTTTCTGCAGATGATGCTCTGGAATCTCTGCAGCAAAGGGAGAAAAGGGGCACTTGTGCCCTGGGCAGACCCCTCATTATCAGTTTCCTGCATCCCACTGTCCCAGAGCTGGAGCAACAGCAGGATGGCAGACAACATCTGGCTGAAAAAGAAAGTATCTTTATTTGCCAGTAAAGACAGATTGACACTTTTGGCCATGGCCTGTCAAATATAAAAGCAGGCAGCTAAATAAAATTTAAGAAATATTTTAAATTTCAATGAAAACTAAAATAATGCCATGAAAACAATTCTTGGCAGTAGAATCACTGAATAATCACCAACATTTTAGCACAAGACATTCACTTTCTATGGTTAAGATATATAAAGCCAGTTAGAAAGCTCAAATTACACTTTCTAGGACATAAATTAATGGACTAAAAATAATTATTTGAAGAAAATTCTATGGGAAAACAAGAACAGTTCCTAGACTACTAGAAGACTGCACGCTAAAAGGAAGTGAAGAAAACCTAAGTGTTGCCACATTTGAA
>JAVSCE010005160.1:0-15434 GCA_032199065.1 Smutsia gigantea | reverse complement strand
GACTCTCTATTCTGTTCCATTGTTCTATGTGTCTGTTCTTGAGCCAGTACAATATTGTTTTGAATTACTGTAGCTTTGTAGTGTAGCTTTATCCCAAGGAACATAATATCCTCAGCTTTATTCTTTCTCAAGATTGCTTTGGCTATTTGGATTCTTTTTTGGCTCCATATACATTTTAGGATTATTTGCTCTAGTTCATTGAAAAATGCCATTGGTATTTTGATAGGGATTTCATGGCATCTGTAAGTTACTTTGGGGTGGATGGCCACTTGGACACTATTAATTTTTCCTATCCATGATCATGGGATGAATTTCCATTGATTTCTGTCTTCTTCATTTCTTTCATCAGTGTCTTATGGTTTTCAGAGTATAGGTCTTTAACTTCCTTGGTTAGGATTCTTCTTATTATTTTATGCTTTCTGATTCAATTGTAAAGGGAATAGTTTTCCTTATTTATCTTTCTGCTCATTTGTTGTTGGTATATAGAAATGCAATGGATTTCTGTACATTGATTTGTATCCTGCCACTTTGCTGAATCCAGTTATTACTTCTAATAGTCTTTCAATGGAGTCTTTAGGGTTTTCTATGTATAGTGTCATGTCATCTGCAAATACTGACAGTTTTATTTCTAGCTTATCAATTTTAATGCCTTTTATCTCTTTATCTTGCCTGACTGCTGTAGCTAGGAATACCAGTACTATGTTGAGTAAAAGTGGTGAGAGCAGGCATCCTAGTCTTCTTCCTGATCTTTGAGAAAAAGCTTGCAGCTTTTTACCATTGAGTATGATTTTAGCCATGGGTTTGTCAAATATGGATTTTATTATTTTGAGGTATGTTTCCTCTATACTCATTTTGTTGAGAGATTTTATCATGAATTGGTGTTGAATTTTATCAAATGCTTTTCCAGCATATATATTGAGATGATCAGGTGGTTTTCATCCTTTTGTTAATGTGGTGTACCATGTTGATTGATTTATGAATGTTATATCACCCTTGCATCAATGGAATTAATCCCACTTGGTCATGATAGATGATCCTTTTGATGTATTTTTTAATTTGGTTTCCTAATATTTTGTTGAGGGATTTTGTATCTATGTTCATCAGGGATATTGGAATGTTCTTTTTTGAAGTGTCTGTCTGGTTTTGGTATTAGAGTGATACTAGTCCACAGAATGTGTTTGGAAGTATTCCCTCCTCTTATATTTTCTGGCATATTTTAGAATGGTGGGTACTAGCTCTTCTTAAAATGTTTGGTGGAATTCAGCTGTGAAGCCATCTGGTCCTGGAATTTTGTTTGTTGGGACAATTTGATAACCAATTCAATTTTGTTTCTGGTAATTGGTCTGTTCATATTTTCAGTTTCATCCTTTGTTAGTGGTGAAAGGCTGTACTTTTCTAGGAATTTGTCCATTTTTCCTAGGTTATCCAATTTATTGGCATATAATTTTTCATAGAATTCACTAATATTCTTTGTATTTCTGTGATGTCAGTTCTACCTTATTCATTTTCATTTTTGATTTTGCTGATTTGTGCCCTCTCTTTTTTTCTTGGAAAGTGTGGCAAAAGGTTTGTCTGTTTTTTATACTTTCTCTAAGAACCGGCTCTTGTTTTCATTGATTTTTTTGTTTTATTATTCTCTATTTTATCTATTTCTGCTCTCATCTTTATTATGTACCTCCTTCTAATAACTTTGGGTTTCACTTGTTCTTTTTCTGTTTTCTTTAACTGTGAGTTTAGACAGCTTACTTGGGATTGCTCGTATCTTGAGGTAAGCCTGTACTACTATGTACTTCCCTCTTAGTATTGCTTTTGCGGCATCTTATGTATTTTGGACTGTTGTATTTTTGTTTAAATTTGTCTCCATACATTGCTTGATTTCATCTTTGATTTGTTCATTGATCCACTGATTATTTAGAAGCATGTTGTTTAGCCTCCATGTGTTTATGTTGTTTTCTTCATGCAACTGATATCTAGTTTCCTACTCTTGTGATCTAAAAAGATGCTTGATACAGTTTCAAACTTTTAAAAATTAAACATTCTGTATATATCTGTATATATATAAAGATTCTTTATCTTTAATCACTGACATTTTAATTACTGCATGTTTTGGTGTTATCTTCCTCTTGGTAGGGGCTCTCTATGCTTCTAGGACATGGGTGTCTATTTCCTCCCTTTCAGCTATTATTTCTTCAAAGTTACTTTCTACTCCTTGGTTTCTGTCTTCTTCTGGGGCCTCTATTTTGTGAATACTATTTTCTTTGGAGTTGTCACACAGCTCTCTTAGAATCTTCTCATATTTAGAAATTCTTTTCTCTCTGTTCCTCAGTTTGTTTTCCTTTTCTCTAATTTTGATCTCATTGATTATCTCCTCAACTTCCAGCAGTCTACTGTTTATTCCCTCCATTGTATTTTTCATTTGTTATTGTGTTCTTCAGCTCGAGTAGCTCTTTTTGATATTTTCTGTTTTTGTTGAAGTTATCACTGAGATCATCAATTCTTTTCCCCATGTCATTGAGCATATTTATGACTGTTAGTTTGAAATCTTCAAGAAGATTCCTAATCTGTTTCATTCAGCCCTTCTTCTGGTGTCTTATCTTGTTCTTTTGTTTGTACATATTCCTCTGCCTCCTCATTTTGTCTGTGTTGCTGTTTCTTCCTTTGTATAAGATAGATAGATAAGCTATGCATCCTGGTATAGAAAGTAATGGCTTCATGAAGAAGGTGTCCTGTAGTGCTCAGAAGCTCAAGAGTCTGTTCTCACCAGTACCTGATTCTCCTTTGTGGTAGAACTGCTGCTGTTGGTGGGCTGTGGGTAAAATCACCTTTCTGTTTTCTGGCTGTGTGTGATCTCTGTCAGAGTCTGAAACCTCACTTTCTTGGGCCCTTTGTGTGCTTTGTGGTATTTCTTCTGGGACTGTTTTGGGTGGGGCCAACCTATGCTTGCCTGGCTACAATGGCTGTGCTCCTGGGCTTGTGGGTAGGGCAGAGCAGGTATGCAGGGGGAGTTCCACTGTGGGGCTGAGCTGCCAGCAAGTGAGAAGTAGCATTTGGAGATTTTTCTCACAGGTGCTTCAGCTGCTGTGCTGAGAGAGGGCTGGAAAAAGTGGGAAAGCATCCCTCTGCCTGCCGGGCAGCAAAGTCTGACCACTGCTGGGCCAAAGTCAGCTGTGTGGGTGGGTTTCAGGGAAGTGTGCTGTGTGGCTGAGCTTCCAGAGAGGGAGATGGAGGGTTTGGAGCTGGGTCTCACCAGTGTTGAACCAGATGGGCTAAGGGAGGACTGAGGAAGTGTTGTCCACTTGCCCTTTCTCCTCCAGAGAGAACTAGCTACAACCCATGTCTTTATGTCACCCTTCCTATAGCTGGTAAATATTTCAAACGGCTGACTCTGTGTTGGGTCTTAGTGGACCCAAGAGTGCATGCCTTTCCTCCACAAGTGACAGGAGTCTCAGTCCCTCAGAGTGCTGCAACTCCTCCTGGGGCCCAGCCCTGTTAATACCAAAGCATAATGCAATGTGGACTCCTGTACCCAGAGCAAACCTACAGGGCCATGTGTGCATGATTCCTGAGTGTTTATCCCCTCGGTGCTCTGTTCCTCTCCCTCCTGCTTGTGGGCTGGGATGGGGGAAGGGCTTGTGTCCCAATCCACCACTGATCTGCCGCTTTCCCCTCCTCTGTTTTCCTGTTTGCTTTACCAGGTGTAGATGGTTTGTTCTGCAGTCTTTAGGTCATTTTCAGGGTTAGCTGTATTTGCTGTGGTTGCTTCCATAGTATGTGTGTGGGAGGAGGTCTCTGACTTGCCTTCCAACTCTGCCATCTTTTCCACTGCCCAGTCACTTTTTACAAATTTTTAAAACACAAATAAATTATTTTTATCAGTATTTCATCACTCATTTATATGCTTTAAATATATTCTTAAATTTTATTTAATAGGAATTACATATTTAAGGAATACATAATATTGATTTACATATATATAACAAAATGATTAGTCATGCTAATTAAAATATCTTCTCAGTTATTATTTGAGATGAGAGCACCTGAAATCTCCTCTTGGGAAATTCCAGTATTCAATACAATATTATTAACTATAGCCATCATACTGTACATTGCATCTCTAGATTCATTCATCCTACATAACTGCAACTTTGTATACTTTACCAATATCTCCCCACTTCTCCCACTTCCCTGCACCTGGTGACCACTCTTTTACTCTCTGCTTTTACATATTTGACTTTTTTTAGATTCCACATACAAGAGAGATCACACATTTTTTTTTTCTTTCTGTGTCTCACTTATTTCACTTAGCATAATGTCTTCTGGGTTCATCCATGTTGTTGTAAATGGTACGATATCCTTTTTTAAAGCTGAATAATATTCCACTGCACACATATACACCACAATTTCTTTATCCTCAAAGAGATATCTGCACTTCCATGTTCACTACAGTATCATTCACAATATCCAAGACATGGAAATAACCTAGGTGTCTATAAAGAGATGAATGCATAAAGCACAAATTTAAAACTAGGTTCAATGTCAATAAATATGGAAGCTTGCACCAATGTTTATTAATTTTTGAACCAATAGCAATATTTTGCTTTTATATGAAACTTGCGCAGTCCACTTCTACCCCAGTGTCTCTTAAAAGCAAGTGAAACACAAACAAGAAATTTTTATTTATCATCAGAAAGGCAGTAGGTAAAGAAGGTTAAGAGGAGTCTTTGGTTGTTGTTTAAAACAAAGCAAAACAAAACAAAAATCTGGAAATACACCTTTCAAAAACTAAAGATACTTTATTGTGTCATCAGGAAATGACATGCAATGGCTTTACTAGGTATCATGTATTTAGAAGGTGCATAAAAGTTTTTTTTTATTTTTACCTTAACAACATTTGATGTATCATTTCTATCTGGCTGGACATTTGGCAGTTGGACTCTGAGGGTCATCCATGAGTGTTTCAGTACTTGTTCTGTAGTGTACCGCTGATGTGGGTCCATATGTAGCATATGGGAAAGCAAATCCTAAATTAAAAAATATGTGTATATGAAACTATATATTAGTAAAGGTTTTAGCAAAATACATAATTTCACATTGTCTTAAAATATGAAAGCATCAGTAGCTTTGCAATTTTTTTATTTGACCAACCCATAGGGAAAAGAAAAGTATACTCTGTAGTTAACTGTCAAATGGGAATCTTGAAACAGATTTTTCAATATACAGTACATCCTTCTTTATCATTTCTAAATCAGGGGATACCAAATCTGTGGAATTGGAATGCAGTTAGTGATGGAGGAGGAAAACATAAAGTAGCAAGAATTATCCTGGAATGTGCTAAATGATCAAGAGGAGAAAGGAGCTATTGATCTTTGCTGGTAAGCTGGGCCCCATAGTATAAGGGTATGTGTATACAGATACAACATAGAAAGGAGGGTCCTATATCATTAATACATTCAGTAACTGGGGACATACTGTATAAAAAACTAAAGCAAAACATAAATACAAAGTTAGAAGCTGATTGCTAGCGTAGTACTGTCATAATATCATAAGTTTTTCATCAGAGAAACTGTGGATATGCTTATCTGTAGTATAATAAATTATAAATGTAATGTTAACACAGTAAAACAATTTTAGTATATTAAATACTGTAAAATTATAAGTAAACTATCTCTGCCAAACAACATTAAGAAAGAAGTAAACTTTCCTTAGCAGGCATTTTCCAAAATAGAAAAAAATAATCACTTATGAACTTTTCATCAATAGAAGCAGTGCAAATTAAGACTAAGTAGGAACATTAGAATTTGAAGAATAATACAGTTGGTTGAAAGTATGTAGGGTAGTAGAACAACCATTCCAAAAATTTACTGGAAAAAGAACATATGGACAAAATAAATGGAAAATAATATAAAAAAGAAAATAACAGTGTATTCAATAAAACGTACCTAAATGAAAATCATAAAAATGATAAAAGTTAAACAGTCCAAAGACTTCTGCCTCTGTCCAAGATGAAATATCAGGGACTAGATTTATCCACTAGTTTGAAACAACCCCCCCAAATTACCATAAAATATAGCAAACAATGGTTTTCAAAAGATCAGATATTAGGCAATGAAGGAGAGTGATCCCCAAGAGATGGGAAACAAATCAAATAAGTTCTATAATCTCTCCAGCTTACCACCTTGAGAGAATTTTCAGGCTGCTGTGCAGGTAAGGGGAACCCAGGTAGAGCCTGGTGGATTGAGTTGACACAGAACTGAAAGTCAGGGGAGACCAAAGCAGACAGTTAGCAGAACAGAATAGCAGAGAGGTGAAAGGCACACAAAGAACTACAGAGATTTGTAGAGGGAATCATTCCAGTATTCACCAGATTACATATAAACACATATATGTTAAAAAATGTCAAAGGGATTTTTGCCTTGAGAAGAACTACCTGAAAGGATAAAAGGAAAATCAGACCTCGAGCAGGGAGAAGAATACTGCCTTTTCCCACCAGACAGATGGGAAAAACTCCCTATTCATAGAATTTTGGTATAGTACTTGGAAGAAACTTGCCTGAGTAGTGTGTAGCTCTAAACCCTGCTATAATACTGACTAAAAAATCATAAGGAAGAAACAAAAGTTTCAAATTGTTTATCCTAACTTAACTGTGGCCAGAATAAAGTGCAAAGATTTTAATAGGAACATCAGGTAATCCAGCACCCACAAAGGAAAATTCACTATGTCTGGCTTCTTAAAATAATTACCAGGAAAATAAGAGAAAAAAATAAAATGCACTATGAGGAGAAAAATTAATCAAAATTGATCCACAAAGGACACACATGTTAGTATTAGAAGATAGAACATTAGAACAGTTATTATAATTTCATTGCATATGTTCAAAAGACAAGTAGAGACAAAGAATACATAAAACAATACAAATCAATCTTCTAGAGATGAAAACTAAAATGTGAGACCAAGAATAAAAAGAAGGGGATTAACAGTGAATTTGATGCAGTAGGTAAAAAGATTGGTAAAGACACAGCAAGACAGCCTATCAGAAAGATAGAATGTAAAATAAGCAAAAGAGCAGAGCATCAGTGAGCTATAGTACAACTTGAAGCAGCATAATACACAAGGTACAACTGTATCCCGGAAAAAGAATAAAAAGTAGTTGAAGAAATAACTTCTCCAAAATTGCCAAATTTTATGATAAACATAGACAAACAGATCCAAGAAGTTCAATGAAAGCTAAGTACAAAAAAAATGCTGAAAATTACATCAAGGCATAACAAACCAAATACCTTAAACCCAACTCAGAGAAAAATTTAAAAGCATTAGAGAAAAAAGACACGTTAACAAATAGTGAAACAAAGATAAGGGTAACAGCAGATTTGTCAGAAAAAAATAAAATGACAAGACAACAGAACTCCTCAACATTCAAAGAATCAAAGAAGAAATAAAATAAGACATAGAAACATCCTAAACAAAAATGTAACACATCATACCAAAACTATAGGATACAACAAAAGCAGGTCTAAGCAGGAAGTTTATAGATACAAATGCCTCTATTAAAAAAAAGCAAGACCTCAAATAAACAACTTAATCTTACACCTCAAAACCTACAAAAAGAAAAACAAAGCCCAAATTAGCAGAAGGAAGGAGACAACAAAGATCAAAACAGAAAATACATTAGAGACCAGAAAATAGAATGATCAACAAAATGAAGAGCTAGGTTTTGAAAAGATAAACAAAACTGCAAACTTTCAGCTAAAGAAGAAAACAAGAGAGAAATCTCAAGTAAATAAAAATAGAAATAAAATAGGGGACATTACAATTCTGATTCCACTGAAACACAAAGGATCATAAGAGACTGTTATGAAAAATTATATGCCAACAAACTGGATAACCTAAAAGAAATGGATGCATTTATAGAAACATACAACATACCAATCCTGAATCATGAAGAAAAGGAAATCCTGAAAAGACCAGTAATGTGTGAGTATACTGAAAAGACCAGTAATGTGTACGTTGACTGAAGCAGTAATCAAAAACCTCTCAAGAAAGAAAATTCCAGGACGAGATGTTTTCACTGGTGAATTCCACCAAACATTTAAAGGTGAATTAATTTCAATACTTCTTAGAACCCTTCCCAAAAATTGAAGAGGGAGGAACACTCCCCAAATTATTTTATGCTGCTAGCATTACACAAATAGCAAAGTCAGATAAGGACACTACAAGAAAAGAAAATACAGGCCAATATCTCTGATGAATATAGATGCAAAAATTCTCAACAGAATACCAGCAAAGTGAATTCAATAGCATATTAAAAGGAACATATACCATGATTAAGTGAGATTTATACCTGGGAAGAAAGAATGACTCAACATACACAAATCAATAAATGTGATATACCACATTAATAAAATGAGGGACAAAAATCATGTAATCTCAATAAATATAGAAAAAGCATTTGACAGAATTCAGTGTCCTTTAGTGATAAAAACTCTCAACAAATTGTGTTACAGAAGGACCATACCTTAACATAATGAAGGCCACCTATGGAAAGCCTGTAGCAAACATCATACTCAGTGATGAAAGACTGAAAACTTTTCCCTTAAGATCAGGAGCAAGACAAAGGTACCTCTCACCCCTCCTATTCAACATACTTAGTATATGAAGTCCTAGCCAGATCAATTAGCCAAGGAAAATAAATAAAAAGTATCCATGTTGGAAAGGAAGAAATAAAAGACGTTGAGGCATCAAGAAGTTAGGCATAATCCCCAATGCTATATAGCTACTAAGTATGTGTCATGTACTGGTAAGCAAGGATATGCATCTAGGCAGTGAGAGTCTGGCTTATAAGTACTAAACTATACTATTCCTACTTCTTCCCCACTAAATTCAATATTGATGCCTGAAATTTATAAATTATTGCTGCTTTCTTTTTACTGTAACAACTATCATGTACACACAGTAAGTGCTCAATGTTTATAGCATTAAGTAAGCATTTGTGGAAAATACCAAAACCCTTGTTTTAGGGAAAAAAATCAGTTTTTCATAATGAAGAGTAATAATGCTAAGTTTTATTATGTATTAATTAAAAATATTTAACTGAAATTAAGGACAGTTATATCTAGGGTGGCCAAATAATTTGTTATCCAAACCAGGACATTCGAGAGTGAAAGCCATAAACTAGGACTGTCCCAGCAAACTGTGATGTAGGGCCAACCTAGTTAAAGCAAAAATGATATAATGATTATCAGGGTAAAATTAAGCTAAGTTTTATAAGACTAAGGTACTTTTATAAATGTTCCAAAGGTTCTTAAGCATAGAATATGGTCACTTTTTATTTTGAAACAAAGACTGATTTCCAAAAGCAAAGTGGATTCTCCTAAAATGAAAATGAAAATGTAGCAAATATGGCCATATCTGAAATGATCATAAAACACTATACTTGGTATTTCCTAGGAAATACATGAATGGAAGATGCTTAGTATATGCTATCAAATGGCTTAATAGCAGAAGCATCAGCATTTTGCTACTTTCTTTTAAATAACTTGAAGTAGTTTAAATAAGACTTAATTTACCTTAATACTTTTTAACCTCCCTCAGAAATAAGTAGCAACATCTCTTTGACAGAATGACAAGCACAGAATGGATGACAAGCAAAAAGATCAAAAGTGTCATTATCTTAAGTAATATTCACTGAATTTTATTGATAGCTAAAAGGAAAATGAGCTCACCCACAGTTCACAAATAATCTGTCACTTACACATGAATTATTTTTCATTTATTCAAAATGGATATAGCACTGCTAGCCAGTTTAATAAAAAATACTGAGCTATGATAAGAATGATCACCTGTATACAACCAGTTGGGTATTTAGTTAGACAACCTAACTGGAAGAAAACCATTACTAATAAACATGATTAACTTAATCTAACCCAGATCTCAAAGATTTCTTGTTTTTTGAATCCATTTTAGGTAAAAGCCAGTGAAACTCCAAATACTTTGAACATACACAAAAGCAGGAGAACAGCAATTTTACTATTCTCACAGTACTCAGTTAAAAGATTCATTAAACTTTGGAAGTGACTGATTAATAATACATCGCTTCTATTTCAATTTAATCATGTGACAGATAAACCATTAAAAAAATCAGTTATTAATAATTATATTATAAGCACTGTAATTTGGTCAAATGTGTTACAATTCATGTTTCATCAGTACAAAAGATTGAGTTCTCACTTCCGGGAAGATGGCGGCATGAGAAGGGCGGCAGAAATCTCCTCCCAACACTATACATATCTACGAAAAAACAGCAAATACTATTCCTAAAAGAGAGACCAGAATACACAGGAAAGCGCACAGCGTGCAGGTACACCCAAGAGGACTCAGCACCCCAAGAGGCGGGTAAGATACTGAGCCACAACCCAGTGGGACCCGAGCACTCCCCCACCCCAGCACACCAGTGGGAGGAGAGGATTCACAGCTGGGAGGGAGTGGAAGTACACCCAACAATGTAGCCAGCCCCAGTGATCAGGGAGGGGAGTGCTGACTCACATCGTGCAGTGCAGCAGAGATTGGAGAGACAGAGGGGCAGAATCTGAGAGGGAACGCACCAGGGTGATTGTAGACGGCTCCCGGGAAGGAAAAAAAAAAGTGCGCGCTTTCTTCAGCGGTCTTAAAGAGACAGGAGCCCAACGGAGGAGCTGTATCGCCCTGGCACACTCAGCCCAGCAGACTGGGAGTCCTGGGGAGTTTCACATGCCTTAGCTGGTGACTGGGGAAGCGTGGCTGTACTTACACTTCTCATTGAGATCAACAGCCAACCATTCGTTCCCACCCTGGCCAGAGCGATAAAGGACCCTGCGGAGCAGCACGGCCATGGCTGAGGAATAGTGGGGCAACAGCGCCACCTACACCATCCCCACAGAATCTATTCCCAGTGGGCGTGTTTTTTTTGTTGTTGTTGTTTTATTTTCTTTTTTGTTTTTTCTTTTCTTTCTTTTTTTCTTGTTTTCTTTCTTTCTTTATTGTTTTTTCTTTTTTTTCTCTTTTTAAAGTCTTAAAGAGCCCAGCTGATGTACGTGGCAACTACCAGCGACCACTTCTATAGCCATGAAAAGACAGAGGAATATGTTTCAGACCAAAATCAACCAGACAAACCCAGAGAGAGAGTATGAAGGGATGGAAACACACAGTCTTCCAGAAAAAGAATTCAGAATAAAAGTCATAACCATGCTGATGGAAATGTTCAAGAGCTGAGGGACGAAGTGAGGGAAGTGAGGAAAGACAATGCAGAAGTCAGACAAGTGATCAACGGGCTTAACAGCAGACTGGAGGAGATGCTACAGACTTAATGTAATAGAAATCAGAGAACAGGAATACAGAGAAGCTGAGGCAGAGAGAGATAAAAGGTTTTCTAGGACTGAAAGAATATTAAGAGAACTGTGTGACCAAACCCAATGGAACAATATTCGCATTATAGGAGTGCCAGAGGAAGAAGAGAGAGAAAAAGGGATAGAAAGTGTCTATGAAGAAATAATTGCTGAAAACTTTCCCTCGCTGGGGAAGGAAATAGTCTCGCAGTCCACGGAAGCCCACAGATCTCCCAACACAAGGGACCCAATGAAGACTACAACAAGACATATAATAATTAAGATGGCAAAGATCAAAGATAAAGACAGAGTATTAAAGTCAGCTAGAGAGAGAAAAAAGATCACCTACAAACGAAAACCCATCAGACTATCATCAGACTTCTCAACAGAAACCTTACAAGCGAGAAGAGAATGGCATGATATATTTAACGTTATGAAACAGAAGGGCCTTGAACCAAGAATATTGTATCCAGCCAGCATGATTATCATTTAAATATGATGGAGGGATTAAACAATTTCCAGACAAACGAAAATTGACAGAATTTGCCTCTCATAAACCAACACTACCGGATATCTTAAATGGACTGCCCTAGATAGAAGAATTCCTAACGCTAAAAAGATATCATCAGAGAAAATAAAATCATAGCAAAGAAAGAAGACCATCCAAATACTAACTAAAGGCAAAGAATAAAACACCTAGTATATAAAGAATGGAGGAGGAAGAATAAGAAGGGGGAGAAAAAAGAAACATCAGATAGTGTTTACAATTACTTAAAAAGAAAGTTAAATTAGATTGTTAGATACTAAAGAAGCAACCCTTGAAACTTTGGTAACTACGAATCTAAAGCCAGCAATGACAATAAGTACATATCTATCAATAATCACCCTAAATATAAATGGAGTGAATGCACCAATCAAAAGACACAGAGTAACAGAATGGATAAAAAAGCAAGAACCATCTATATGCTGCTTGCAAGAGATTCACCTCAAACCCAAAGATGTACACAGAGTAAAAGTGAAGGGATGGAAAAAGACATTTCATGGAAACTACAAGGAGAAAAAAGCAAGTGTTGCAGTACTTGTATCAGACAAAATAGACCTCAAAACAAAGAAAGTGGCAAG
The DNA here is from genome assembly GCA_032199065.1 of Smutsia gigantea. Classification (NCBI taxonomy): domain Eukaryota; kingdom Metazoa; phylum Chordata; class Mammalia; order Pholidota; family Manidae; genus Smutsia; species Smutsia gigantea. Next base: position 2,955 of record JAVSCE010005160.1, on the reverse strand, counting down.
AGATAAAGAAGGACATAACATAATGATAAAGGGGTCAGTCCAACAAGAAGATATAACCATTATAAATATATATGCACCCAACACAGGAGCGCCAGCATATGTGAAACAAATACTAACAGAATTACACGAGGAAATAGACAGCAATGCATTCATTTTAGGGGACTTCAACACACCACTCACTTCAAAGGACAGATCAACCAGACAGAAAATAAGTAAAGACACAGAGGCACTGAACAACACACTAGAACAGATGGAACTAACAGACTTCTGCAGAACTCTAAACCCAAAAGGAACAGGATACACATTCTTCTCAGGTACACATGGAACATTTGCCAAAATAGAATACATACTAGACAACAAAAAGAACCTAAGTAAATTCAAAAATATTGAAATCCTACAAACCAACTTCTCAGATCACCAAGGTATAAAACTAGAAATAAATTTTAGAAAGAAATCAAGAAGGCTCACAAATACGTGCAGATTTAACAACATTCTCCTAATTAATTAATTGGTTAATGACCAAATCAAAACAGAAATCAAAGAATATATGGAGACTAATGACAACAACAACACAAAGCCACAACTTCTGTGGGACGCAGCAAAGGCAGTTCTAAGAAGAAAGTATATTGCAATCCAGGCCTATTTAAAGAAGGAAGAACATTCCCAAATGAATAGTCTAAAGACACAATTACTGAAATTGGGAAAAGAAGATCAAATGAGTCGCAAAATCACCAGAAGGATGGATATAATAAAGATCAGAGAAGAAATAAATAAAATTGAGAAGAATAAAACAATAAAAAAAAAATTAAAGAAACCAAGAGCTGGTCCTTTGGAAAAATTAAAAAATAGATAAACTCCTAGCCAGACTCATTAAGAGAAAAAGAGAATCTACACACAGAAACAGAATCAGAAATGAGAAATAAAAATCACGACGGACCCCACAGAAATACAAAGAATTATAAGAGAATATTATGAGAATCTATATGCTAACAAGATGGAAAACACAGAAGAAATGAAGAAATGGACAACTTCTTAGAAAAATACAAGGTTCCAAGACTGACCAAGCAAGAAAGAGAAAAACTAAACAGACCAATCACCAGCAACGAAATTGAATCGGTAATAAAAAAACTACCCCAGAACAAAACCCCGGACCTGATGGATACACCTCTGAATTCTACCAGACATATTGAGAAGAAATAACACCCATTCTCCTTAAAGTTTTCCAAAAAGTAGAAGAGGAGGGAATATTCCAAACTCATTCTATGAAGCCAGCATCACTTAATACCAAAACCGGGCAAAGACTTCACCAAAAAAGAAAATTACAGACCAATATCCCTGATGAACGTACATTCAAAAATCCTCAACAAAATATTAGGAAACCAAATTCAAAAATACATCAAGAGCATCATACACCATGATCAAGTGGGATTCATACCAGGGATGCAAGGATGGTACGACATTTGAAAATCCATCAACATCATCCACCACATCAACAAAAAGAACAAAACCACATGATCAGCTCCATAGATGCTGAAAAACATTTGACAAAATTCAGCATCCATTCACGATTAAAACTCTCAACAAAATGGGTATACATGGCAAGTACCTCAACATCATAAAGGCTATATATGACAAACCCACAGCTAACATCATACTTAATGGCGAGATGCTGAAAGCTTTTAATCTGAGATCGGGAACAAGACAGGGATGCCCACTCTCTCCACTGTTATTCAACATAGTACTGGAGGTCCTAGCCACAGCAATCAGACAAAACAAAGACATACAAGGCATCCAGATTGGTAAAGAAGAAGTCAAATTGTCACTCTTTGCAGATGACATTATACTGTACATAAAAAACCCTAAAGAATCCATTCCAAAACAGCTAGAACTAATAACTGAATTCAGCAAAGTTGCAGGATACAAAATTAACACACAGAAATCTGTGGCTTTCCTTTACCCTAACGATGACCTAACAGAAAGAGAAATCAGAAAAACAATTCCATTCACAATTGCATCAAAAAAATAAAATACCTAGGAATAAACCTAACGAAGGAAGTGAAAGACCTGTACTCTGAAAACTACAAGACACTCTTAAGAGAAATTAAAGAGGACACTAGCAAATGGAAATGCATCCCATGCTCTTGGCTAGGAAGAATAAATATTGTCAAAATGGCTATACTACCTAAAGCAATCTACAGATTCAATGCAATCCCTATCAAACTAGGAACAGCTTTCTTCAATGACCTGGAATAAGTAATTTTAAAACTCATATGAAATAAGAAAAGTTACGAAATATCCAAAGTAATTCTGAGAAGGAGGAATAAAACAGGGAGAATTATGCTCTCTGACTTCAAGCTCTACTACAAAGCCACAGTAATCAAGACAATTTGGTATTGACACAAAAAGAGACTCACACACCAGCGGAAAAGAATAGAAAATCCAAACTTTAACCCAAACATATACAGTCAATTAATATTTTATAAAGGAGCCTTGCATATACAATGGGGAGATGACAGCCTCTTCAGCAACTGGTGTTGGAAAAACTGGACAGCTACATGTAATGAGAATGAAACTGGACTACTGTCTACCCCCATACACAAAGGTAAACTCAAGGTGGATCAAAGACCTGAATGTAAGTCATGAAACCATAAAACTCTTAGAAAAAAACAGAAGCAAAAATCTCTTGGACATAAACATCAGCGACTTCTTCATGAACATATCTTCTCGGGCAAGGGAAACAAAAGCAAAAATGAACAAGTGGGACTATATCAAGCTGAAAAGCTTCTGTACAGCAAAGGACACCATCAGTAGAACAAGAAGACATCCTACAGTATGGGAGAATATATTCATAAATAATGTATCTGATAAAGGGTTGACATGCAAAATATATAAAGAACTCACGCACCTTAACAAACAAAAAGCAAATTATCCAATTAAGAAAAGGGTGGAGGACAT
>JAVSCE010005159.1:0-46511 GCA_032199065.1 Smutsia gigantea | reverse complement strand
GGCACTGCACCACATGGAACTACTCCCCAGCTGGATGTGGGGAGGCCTGGGGAGCAGAGCTGTATTGGGGTTAGGGCTGAACCAGAGAAATACCTGGGGGCTGGGGGAGTCCAGAAAGTGGAGTACAGGGGAGTCAAGGAAGGCTTCCTGGAAGAAGGAATATCCAAACTGGGCATTGATGAATAAGTAGGAGCTTGCCAGTTACACAAAGACGTGAAGGATGGGATCCAGTCCGACTGTGTGAAAAGATCCATAGGCTGAGTGGCTTAGAAACCGTGAAACAAAGGCACTAGAGATAAAGGGATAGAGAAACAGTGGCAAAGACGTACAGGTTTAAGAGACAGAGGACTAGAGATACTCGGAGAAAGCAAAGAGGCACAAAGGACTCAAGGGAGAACCAAAGGACTTCAACAACTCCGGGAAAGACAAACACACGCAGAACCAGAACAGAACCTGCGTGACGCAGCCCTCGGTGTTTAGGGGCGGGGAGTCCCCGTTGGCTCCGGCCCTTTAAAGCCCCGCCCCTTCGCCCCAGGCTGCGGCGCCCCCGCTCCATCAGGCGTCCCTGGGCTCCGCCCAACAGCCGCACGTCAGCGTCACGTCAGCAGCTGTCCGCACCCCCAGTGCTGAACCAAGATGGCCGGCGGCGGAGGCCGGGCCCCGGCGTGAGCCGAGCGCGGGCTGCAGCCCTGGCCATACCGCAGGCCCAGTGGCCGCTAAGCGCATCCTGCGAGAGCCGGCCCGCCGGCGACCCAGGAGACATGTCTCTGCTTTGTGTTGGAGGTAGGAGCCGAGGCTGCGGGGCAGGGGGCCGATGTGAACGCGGACTGGGCTGGGGTCCGTGTGGATGCGGCTGGGCTTCTGAGGGGGTGACCTGAGTCCCCGCGGCTGGACTTTTGAGGGGGTATCCCTTGCAGACGCGTCAGGACGCCTGAGGGGATGATCCGGATAGACGCAGCTGGGCTGTCAGGGAGTCCTGGTGGCCTCTGCTGGGAGTCGTGTGGATATGACTGAACGCGGAGGCCCATGTGGACGCCAGCAGGGACTGGGGCTCTTTCTGGGAACGGTCTAGACGGGACACTGCATGGACCAGGTTATTAGGGGGTCCATGTGGAAGGGGCCGGGCACTTCGAATTGACCCTATAGGGTACTTGGAAGAAGTCCTGTGCTATGGTCTGGGCCCCTTGGACGCTTACCCGGCTCGGAATTTGAAGAGGAGTGCAGCGGGAGCGGTCTCCAAGCCCTGATCTTGTAATTTGGGTCTTGGCTAGTAGGACAACCGCGAGCTCTAGGATTCCTCCAGCCTTGGGTGTGGAGACGCCTGGGAAGGGGCTGGGGAGACGGCCTGCCAACGTCAGGAGAGGGGGTCTGGGAGAGCTTTACCGGCTCTCTGGCTTTCCGAGTAGGGAATGGGGGAATCGCCTGAGAGTCTTTCCCTTCCCCACCCTCTCCAGCACCCCCTCCAGCGCATCTGGCCTTCTCCGCAGGGAGCCAATCCCTTGAAGATGCAGTGGCCCCCTGCACCCCTTCCTGCCCATCCTCACCCCACCCACTTTGTGCCGAACAGAGGGAGGGAGAGGTAGGGTGAGAGCTATTTTGGGGCCAGAACGCCATCTGCACCGAGGCCCACGCCCAGGCCCACGCTCTGCGTTGGGGTGGAGGGAGGGAGAAAGACGCGAGAGGGGCATGACTGCTCCCCGCCCCCCACCCCCCACCGCCCACCCCCCACACCTCTGAGGCTGGGTTGGAGGAGAAGCCCTCACACCAGGACCCAGGAGTCCCGGGAACTCCTGCTGAGAAATCAGGTTTGGGGAGAACTTGGGCGGCTTCGGTGATGGTGAACAGCGGCTCAAGGCTTACAGAGATCTCGATCTTGGGTTCTAAGAACTGGGACACGCCCCCCTCGCCCCTATTCTCTTCAAGAAGCTGGGGAGGGGTAAGAGGTGTGTCTGCCAAGCCTGAGATGTCCGGCTTCTGGAGACCCTAGACAGCGGGGAGTGAGAGAGGTTAAGGTTGAGACCTTGAGGAAGAGCTGAACCCCGGTCTCCGCCTGGACCCGGGAGGGCAGGCCCAGTAACCGGGAACTGCCCCTCCCTCCCCTCCCCTGCTCCATTCACAAACCCAGCCCCGCCCGCTCGCTCCCGGCTGCGGCGGCTTCCCGAGTGCAGACCGCGCGAGGCTGGGCGGCGTGGACTCCAATGTTCTTAAAGAGACAGGGGCCTCCTTTCCCTGAACTCGTTCTCGATGGGCGAGGCCGCTAGTAGCCGAAGGGCCCGTAAGATCAAAAGTCAACCCAGTTAGGGGAGCGGGCAAGTGGAGGGGCCCCCCATACAACCGCCGAGGGGAGGAGGAAGTGAACATCCCAACTTGCTACTGGTTTCCCCTCTCCTCTAAGTTGCCTAGCAGTTGGGTGGGGGGCTGGCACTGGAGGAGGGGGCCACCGTGGGTGTGACTGGCTAACTCTCCACTGCTTCTCCCTCCCACTCCCACCCTAAGCCCACCTCACCTCCTCAGAGTTGGGTTTCCTTGGAATGTTTGTCTAGTAAGGGATTGGGGGTGGTGGTGGGGGAACTATCACCTTGAACTCTGAGGCAAACAGGAGGCTGGGCTGCGAGGGTGGTGTGAATGAAGTCTGGGGGTGGGCAGGAAGAAGGGTGAGGCTTTCAGAAACTGAGGCCGGGAGGAAGAATCGTGTCTGATGACTCTTTGGAACTTACTGGAAGGGTGTCACCCACAGAGTGGGGGGGGGGGGTCGCTGAGGGGGCAAGGCTGATGGAGGCAGGAGTTGGACAGCGAGGGGCATCACTCTGGGAGAGACAGAAAAGGAGACCGGGAGAGGTGGGGAGAGGGAGGAATGCTGGGAGGGTGGAGGGGACACCAGCCTGGGGAGGCAGAAATGGTCAGGATCCATCAAGGCTCCATGGAGACCACGTGCCTGTGACTGCACACACATGGACCTGCATGCATGTTCACATGCCCTTTTGAACACATGCATGTATGTGTAAATAGGACACAGTCACTCTGTCACCATAGACATGGTCCCTGACATATAGGCATTTGATTCTGCGTGCACACACACTGATGTATCTATACATGTTTGATGCATTTTTACAATATCCATGTCAAAAGATCCACTCATGCCCTAACATGCAGGCATGTACCCATATATACCTGTTAGGCCCCCAAGTCCCAAGAAATATACATGTGTGTACACATGCCAAAGCCATATGTGTACCCACATGACACCACTTGCCTGGACATCCAACGCAGCCTCTTTGAATGGTGAATAGCTGCATATAGATACACACTTATGTATAAATATGAGTGTGTACACGTATGCAAGTAAAAAAAATACACATACCATACAATTGCATCACACACCCACGTTTCTATCTGACATCATATAAAAGCCTGAACATACCTAGGCTTGCACACACCAGCATGTCTCACATATAGCCTCACCCCACTCCCCAGCACATATGTGCAGACCCTCACCTGCATTCAGATGGTACACATAAGCACATGTTCCTCCACACATGCACGCACACACCTGCCGGCCCTGGTAGTGTGAGCAAACACCCATGCAAGCATCCACAAGTGCGCCAACGCGTGGGAGACCACCCTGTACCGGCTTTGTCCTTCTCATGTCTTTATGGAGGTGGAGTCTTATTGCCGCCCCCGCTCCCCCCCCTCACCTACTTGCTAGGCCTTGGCAGAGTCCTGAGGCTGCAAATGCCACCTGATTTCTTCATGAATTCATTCATATATTTACTCAGCAAGCATTAATTGAGCACATACTATATTCTAGGTACTGTTTTTGGTTCTGAGGATCCAGTCCTCCTCCTGGCCTCGTGCTGGTGGGAGGAACGGGAAGGGCTGGTGGTCGGGGAGATCCAGGGCTCTCTTCGGGAAAGCCTGCCCTAGTCCTCCCCATCTCCCATCATTTGCCTGGGTGTCAGAAGATAAGGAGGAGCTTAGAAGAAGGGAGATAGTGTTCTGGGTGGAGGAAACAGCACATGAAAAATCTTGATGGTGGGGATTCAGTTCTAGATCTTCCTATGTGCCTTACAGCATTTTGCCAGACCACTCAATGTTTTAAAGGCTCCATAAATATTTGATGAATGTTGTATAGCAATTAGAAAATGTGTGTGAAGGTGAGTTTGTCTCACAACTAATAATAACATCATCAACAAGCCCTATTTATCCAGCACAGTGTTAAGGACTTTTATGCCCATTGCCCTCTTTAGTCTTCATAGAAACCCATTTTACATGGAGAAAACCGGGACTCAAGGAGGTTCAACAACTTGCCTGGTTCCAAGGAGCCAGAGGTGTAGTTGGCTTACTCTGCAGCCTACTGGGAGTGAGAGGTGAAGGTTGAGCCTCTTCTCAGCTCCGAGGACCAGGGAGACACCCAAGTTCCTCCTATGGAGTTTGAATCTATCCTAGGAATCCCTTCTTCCTTCATCCACTCAGTAAACAGACGTGTCATGATCTTCCCATTGTGCCTCTTCTCCTGCCCCTCTCCCAGGAAGCTTCATAAATCCTTTTGTGCCTGGCTGCCCTGTTTCTCCTACCATCCAGCCAGGGGATTGGGCATCTGGGTCTTTGCTCTCGCCATCCTCATAAGATGCCGTACAGGTCGGTTCTGCTTCATCCTCAGAACTGCAAACTTAGCTGCTTCCCTAACTGGTACCTCACGTTCCTCTCACACACAATAGGCTTCCTCTGTGAGATATCCGTCAGGAATCCCGAGTCCAGCAGGCCTGGGTTGGAATCTCTAAATGCACCACTTCCTGGCAAGCCCCATATCCTCTTCATTCCTCAGTGTGCCCGTCTGTAGAATGAACACACTAACAGTGCCCACTGCCTAGGTTTGCTGGAACTCTCCAGTTAGATGAGGCACTCAGAGCATTTGGGGTGATGCCTGCCCTGCAGAAAGGTTCAATAAGTGTGAGCCAGCGACAGGAAGAAGCAATGATGGTATTTTTATTAATGGGGACTAAAAGCTTTCTGGAAGGAGTTCCCTGGGTGTACGACATTTCCTGAGGGCTCACAGAATTCTCAGACCTGAAGAGGGCTCAGTAGTACAAAAGGGTTTAAAAGAGGTGCCAACTTCATTGGATGTACATGCGTGGGGATGCAGGGTTCGCACCGGAAACAGCACAGGGAGGGAGTTCAGCACCGTGGACAGCGCCTGTCTGTGCAGAGGGACGGGGCTGCCGGAGGAGGAAATGGTGTTATGTCTTCACTGCACACTGTTTAATAAGCACCTGCTATATGCCAGGTCTATTCTCAGTGATACCTGGTAAACAACAGACAGAAATGCCTATTAAGGTTCTTGGTGTTTATTTTTTAAACCTAAGGCTTCAGTAGGGCTCTGTCTTATTTTTGTCTTGGAGGGTGACGTCTCTCTCCTCCCCAGTGCAAAGCCAGCGTGGCCATTGTCTATCACAAAGTGCATGCCCGCTATCCATATCACATAGGAAACTACCACACATCGAAGGATGTTTTTCTGAATTCTCTATGCTCCCCTTCCTCCCTTCCCCACCTTTTAGTGTCTTTTGACACCTGGTGAGTATGTCCTGCATTTGGGCTTTCCCATTCTGCCTTTGATGGCTGGAATCCTTTACTCCCCAACCCCACCCGGGGCCTAGCAGGTCATGGACCAGGTGCCCCAAGGCTGGAGGCTACCTCATTTACAATCCAGGGTCATCCGAGCTAGGGGCATACTTAGAACCCAACCAAATAAAAATAGTAATGGTAATAATAATAATAATAATAAATAATGCCAATGCTAATACTGATACAGAAGAAAGGGGAAAAGGGAATAGGAGCAGGAAGGGAGTAAGACCACTTAGCCCTACCTCGCCCCAGATGCAGAAACAGGCCCCAGAGCCTGACAGCGCCTGAGTCCCTGCCTCCACCTCCACCGATTCTGCCTTCGCCAGCATCTGCTTGTGCAACCATATTAATCAGCCAGCGCTGATACGGCCCCCGGGGACCTCGGAAGCCGCGCAGTCTGCTGACCTGCGTGACGCGATGTCCCCCGTCAGACCGCCACTCCTAGACGTCGCGTCGCTCTTGCCTGCTGCGCCCACGTTATAAATAGCCTCGTGCGTGTGACCAGAAGCTCACGGGGGAGGGGTGGCGCTTCCGCCCTGGTGACCCCGATACCGCAGCCCGGCTTGACGCAGGCGGGGGGAAAGTGTTGGGGCGGAGATGGATGATGGTAGTGTGAAAGCAGCAGTGACTCGGGACCATTTGCTGTCGGGGAAGACAAAGGGAGAGAAAGAGAGAGAGAGAGAGAGAGACAGAGCTGGTTCTTTCTCAGAGCCCTATTGGCCCCTACGTGAGCGCCCTCCTTCCTCCAAGTCCTCTCCTCCCCTGAGCCCCTCTCCTGGTATTGCCCACCCCTCTGTGTCCCTCCCCCTTCCGAGTCCCCTCCCTCACCATTAAGCCTCCTCCCATTCTCAGGCACCACCCCCTTCTTCCCCTTACCCCATACTCCACCATGAGCTACCCACCCCTCTGAGTCCTCCTTCCCTGAGTCCCCATTTCTCTTAGCGCCCTCCCAACCCGGAGCCTCCCCCTCTTCCCCCTGAGTCTCCAGTGCTGGACATATATTGATTATCATCACCCTGGACTCCCTGAAAGCGCCTGGGGGCCTGAGCCTGGCCTCAGCTGTCAGAGCTAAAGCTTCCTGTAATCTCCACATCACTGGTGGACCCCAACTGAGCCCATTCCCCTCTGGCCCATAGAGGCTTAGGGAGGAGGAAAGGGAGTAGATGGAGGGAGTGGGGATGAGAGAGACAGAGACAGAGGAGGAAGAGACAGAAAGACAGTGACAAGAGTGGAGAGAAACGGAACCAGGAGGATGGAGTTGGAGAGCTCCCACCCCAGCCCCAGAGGACAGGATGGAGGACAGACCTTGGATGGCTGGCCTTCCCTCTAAGCCCAGTCCCTGGTCTGTAAAAAAGGGGACGTGGAGTGGGAGTTGCAGGGTGGGGCCAGGGCCATTTTTGAATCCCTCAGATTTCCCCAGGGCCTGCCTCCTACCCCCTTCAGATTTCTCCCTCCAGCTCTTATCTCCAATTCTGCCTCTCCTCTCCCTGGCATCTCCCCTGTCTGCCTTACCTAGTGGAAATCTATGTCTCTCTCTCTCTCTCTCTGTCTTTCTGCTTGCTTCTCTGTTTCTGTCTGTCTCTGACTCATGATTTGTTACCTCCCCACCCCCCTTCTTTCTCCCTCCTTTTCCTTTCTATCATGGTGTTGGTCTCTGCTTGGGTGTGTGCCTCTCTCAGACTCTGTCTGTGTCTCCCCCACCATTCTCCCCTGTCCTGCACCACTGCCCCCTACCCCACCCCTCCTACACACACATACTTTCACAGGGTCATTAGAAGGGGGGCCTGGAACTCCTGCTGGGCAGTCCGAGGGATGGGGGTCTGAGTTGGCAAGCTCCCTGTGAGTTGGGTGGGGCTGACGGTTTCTGAGGGGCCCTTGGGACAGGGGCTGAGTGTGCACTCAGGGGAGGGGCCTTTACACATGGACCTCAAGTGGGAAAGGGAGAAAGACAGGACATGGTGACTGATTCTGGGTGTGGAGAAAAAGACAGAGAGAAAGACACACACACACAGAAAGGCAGATCTAAAAAAACAACAAGGAGATACAGATATGGAGTGAGACAGAGGTGGAGCAAGAGGGGGGTTCACTTGCTCAGGGTCACACAGCACCGTTAACTGACCCCACTTCACCTGACTCCATACTGAACAGGTGCTCACCTCTCCCAGTGCCCAGCCAAGGGCTCCAGGTGCACCCTACCTCCCCAACCCAAAGCCACGTATGGTAGGTTTGATGTACAACCCATTTCCATTCAAAGTCTGGGTCTTCTTAGGAGGGAGGTTGGCACTGGCATATGAAGGCGCTCATTCCATTCCTGCTCTGCAGCTCTGGGGTGTTGTGCTTCTGGGTATCAGTCTCTCCAACACCCCCCTCCCCCCTGACACACACACACAGGCACTGTCTCCAACAGGAACAAACAGTATTTACTGACAAGTGTTTAAAACCCCTGGACTTCCCCTCCCCCAACAGGAATTCCCTCTATACTGGCTCCATTTAGGTGTTTTTGCAAGACAGAAATTCAAGTGATGGAGACAGTTATGAACATGAGTTTGAAAGACCATGACGTTTGCCTGGAAAAAGGCTGAACTTGACTCTCAAAAGTAGAAAGACTAGTGACACAATTCTGTTTTGAGGAATGTATCCTTCAGCTTACTTGCGCACACACTTTAGGACATACCAGGAAACAGGAAGTCTCTACAGATGGTGTAGAATGCTACCATGGGTAGGAAACAAAATAATGCATGCGTGCACGTGATTGCTGAAGCATAGGCTGTCTTATCTCTAGTACCGCAAGGAACTGGTAATGTTGGTAATGAGGGACAGTGAGAGCTGGGTTGGAAAGAACCTTATTCTCATGTGCAATCTTTTGGTTGGTTTGGATTTTGTAAAATGTGCCTCTACTGCCTAAGCACACAAAAATACTCATTTAAAAAGGAAAAAGCGAAAAGAAATGTGGACAGCAGGAGAGAGACTCGGTTTGGATAAGATGAGAGTGAATGGTGGAGAAAGATGTTGGGGACAGCTGCAGGGTGTGAGAGATGTTGAAAATAAAAGTTTAATATCCTATGAGAAAAGACAATAAAGTGGAAATACTTTGAGTCACTTGCAGCTATGGGGCTATGTGAATCATAAAGACACTGTACCATTTGGGACTCCAACATATATTTGGGTTGCACCTTTCACAGGAGAGTTGGGCTGGACAAGCTCTAACAACCTCCTGGCCAGGACTAGGATGTCTGTATGTGCATTATTCTCTGGTTGTTCTCTTCTACCTCACCTAGTCCCCTTTGAATATTGGACCCCCAAACCCTGGGAGTATTTGGTAGGACAGACTGAGCTGGGCAGCTGGGGGAGAAGTCTCACTGGCCAGATAGGGAGATGGGGGTCATTGGAGATTGTCTTTCTCCTCTCTCTCCCTACTACTCCTCCCCAACTGTCCTCCTCCTGTGGCAGTCCTGGTGGGCTTCCTGGGGGAAGCCTCTCCTGCCACCTGCCCAGCTCCTTCTATTGAATCTTGTTCAATTGTGAGTAAAGGCACAACGGGCGCAGGGAGCTTTCGGGGAGGTTGATGGGGAGGGAGGAGGGGCAGGGACATTTCCCAGGCTCCAAATTTCCTTTCACCCTTAGACCTGCCAGTGCTCATCTGTTTGATGGCTTCTCTCTCTCCCTCTCATCCCTGCCTCCCACCTCTCCTTCCTATTTCTCCTCCTCCCCTTGTTTCGTTGTCTCCGATTTTACCTCTGTCTTGATCTTTTTCTTTTTCTGTCTGGTCTATCTGTCTCTTTCACCCTCTATCTTTGCCTGTATCTTCTCTGTCTCTTTTCGTGTCTCTTTCCTCTGTCTCTCTCATTATGTCTCTATTTTGGTGTGTCTCTCTGTGTCTCTGCCTCTGTCTCTCTCCTTCCCGCCTCCTTCCCCATCTCCCTATCTCTGTCTCTCTCCACAGTCAAAAAAGCCAAGTTTGATGGTGCCCAAGGTAAGTGGCCTGTATTCTGGCCCTGTCCTGTATTATCTGCCTGCCTATCTGTCTGTCTGTCTTTTGGAGAGACTGGGGAGGGTGTGTGAGACAGTGATGGGAAACTTGGGCTCTGTGCTGAGCATCAAGGGGAGGGTCAACCTTGGCCTGGGATCCCAGTGGTCTCCCCAGTCATCCCTTGGAGACCCTGGTAGAAGGTGAGGCTCCCCCTGAACCAGTGGCCCTTCCTAGGACACCAAGAGACAGGGCTTAAATCAGGCTGTAGGTGGGAAAAATGAGGCTCAGAGAGGTGAAGGGAGTTTCTCATGGCCAGTTTTGTTCCACTGTATGGGACCTCAGTCTTCCCAGCTAAAAGCCAAGGCTACTGGACACAGTTGTTTCTAAGCAGTAGTATTAGGCAACTCCCTTGGGAATGGGGTGGGTGGCTTAGAGGCTAGCCTGGGGGTGGAGGCACAGAAACAGCTCTGTATGGGGACCTAGGGGTGGCCCCAAGTGCACAGAGACCCCGTGGGATCAGAATGGGGTCATCTAGAGCTTGGAAAGGGGCAAGGGTAGTTCCTGAGCCCCTGCACTGACCCTTGTTCTCCCACCACAGAGAAATTCAACACGTACGTAACCCTGAAGGTGCAGAATGTCAAGAGCACGACCATTGCTGTGCGGGGCAGCCAGCCCAGCTGGGAGCAGGATTTCATGTTGTGAGTTTGCAGCAACCCCCTGGCCTCACCCCCTGGCACAGCCAGGCACCTTGATGGACAGAGCTGGACACCTACATGTCATCGGGGACTCCTCTCCCTCCTCCCTTGGTCCCATGTTCAGCCATCAGCTTTACTCCAAAGCACTTCCCGAGTCCAATTACTTCCTTTTAACTCCTAGGCCACCAGCCAAGTCCTCGCTGCCCACCAGCCTCCTCCCTGGCCTCCTGCTGCCATCCACCTCCCACAATCTGTTCGCTAGGCAGCCACGGGGATATTTTTAAAACTGCAAATCACATCTTGTCATTCTCCAGACTTGCCCATGGCTTGTGGCTCATCAACCCCAGAACAAAACCCACATTCCTTCCCAAAGTCTCCCTGCCCACACCCTGAGGTCTGGCCCCTGTGACCCCCTGCCACTATCTCCTGTCACCTCTCCTGGCTTACCTGCTCCAACCACACCCACCTCTGTACCACTCCTCCAACAAGTCCAGCACTTTCCTGCTCCAGGGCCTTTACCCTTGCTCTTCCTCTTCCGATCAGCTCCTTCTTGCTTTTTGGGTCTCAGCTGTGTCACCTTCTCAGGGAAGCCCTCCCTGAACACCACCCTCAAGCTGCAATTGAAGAGTAATTTCAGGCTGTGCCATCAATTGTTAATTTAATCATTCCTTTGATTTTTTTTTTGACATATTTCTGGCCCCTGGCCCAGGGCTTTGAGCTCCAGGAGGATAGGGACGCGTGGATCTCTGTCTCCACTGTGACCTCCATGCCAAGTACATGCCAGTTTCCATCCCCTGACCCAGTAGGTGCTCAATATCTGCCTAATAACTGAACAAATTAAAGATCTGGACCCTGCCTTCAACCTAGAGCTACCCATCTCCCTTAAGATAAATCTCTGGTAAATTGGTAAATTCAGTGAACTGGACACTCACCGAAGTATCCCCACAATCTGCATATTTTCAGGGTACAGCCTAAAGGAAAAATGCTTAGAGGTGGGGTCATTCATATGCCCAGGGTGTCCCCATGTGCTTGGACAGAGATGACACTGGGAAGATTGAGGTACTGTGAATGTCCTTATCCTGGGGTAATAGGGAGCCACTGAGGGTGTTTGAGTCTCTTCTTCACTTAGCCAGAATTTTCAGGGTCTGAGGGCTCAAGGAAAAGTCAGGTGAGTTGGGGATGCAGGAGATGTCACCTGTCCCCACTCCTTCCCTCCCAGCTTCGAATTCTGGTTCTGCTGTGATACCCTGAGCATGTAACTTAGCCCTCTCTGGCCTCTGTTTCCCCTCTATAAAACAAGCACCTCTGTGTTGCCTTCCTGGCTAGGACTTCCCAAGCATAGGTTTAAATCCCTGTGGCTATGCATCCTAGGATGAGTGAACTGACATTTCTGAGTCTTCATTACCTCGCTCCTGCCCGTTCATACCTCTCCCCTCTCTCCACAGCGAGATTAACCGCCTGGATTTGGGGTTGACGGTAGAGGTGTGGAACAAGGGCCTCATCTGGGACACGATGGTGGGCACTGTGTGGATCCCCCTGAGGACCATCCGCCAGTCTAATGAAGTGAGTGGGGGGCTGAGGGTTGAGGAGGAGTGCCTTGGGAGGAATCCAGAGGCCAGTGGCCTGAACAAGATGCACATTTATCTCTATCCCCTGACAATGTTCATATAGATACCCAGGGCTGCAGTGGGTCTAAACTACTTCTATCTTGTTGGTCAGCCTTTCTCCCTATGTGGCTTCCACCTCATGGCCCAGGATGGCTGCTGGAGGATCACCATTACATTCTGCATTCCCATCAGGGGAGGGAAAGGTGGTAATGCAAGGGGGCCCAAGCTGGGAGCAGCTGGTAGGTACTTCACTCACATCCCAGTGGCCAGAACTTAATCATGTGGCCCCACCTAGCTGCAAGTGAGTCTGGGAAATGTAGTCTTAAACTGTACAGCCCTGGGTTCCGTTAAAAATATATTCCTTTGGAAGAGAAGAGAAGGGATACTGTGGGCCCTTAGCACTTTGTGCAAGGGGAAGGCTACACCAGCACTTAGGTACTTGGCAATAACCTTGGCCTCCTCCCTGGCTTCCTGGACTTGAGTTTTGCCCCCTCTACTCGGACCCTCCATGTTGAGCCAAGCAGGATCTTCCTACACCAGGACCGTTTCCTGCCCTCCCTGACCATCTTCCTTGGAAGGATTTCTTGATGGCATCTGCCCACATTGCCAGCCTCACCTCCCCCAACATCTCAATGCCCACTCCTTACAGGCCCCAAAGAGGACCTCTGCACCCTCACATATGCTGTTCCCTGGGCTTCAAGTGTCTAAACCCAATGCCTATGCTCTGTCATCCAGGAAGCACTCCCAAATTTCCCCCCCTGGATCCCTCAGCCCTACTCCTTCCCTCTGGCCTCACCCTGAACTCTTAGGGCTGGGAGTGCTTGTATCAGACTCTGGTTCCTGTGTTTGCAAGCTCCTCGGGAACTTCTTGGGGATCCTGGCATTGCTCAGCACGGACCAGGCATAGAGGAGGTGCCATGGCGGGTGTATTTTCTAATGAATGAATGTATGCAGAGGGAGGAAAAGGTTGCATCAGGAAAGTGAAACCTAACTGAACCATTGAGGGCAATCCAAAATTTTCTCAGTGACCCTCCCCCTCCCCCCAGCCCACCAAATATGAGGAAGGTCTGGCCACCTGGGGCAGCAATGAATCACGAAGGGCACCCTTGACTACTATCTTCATCCCTGCCAGATTCACCTCTGCCAAAACACCACCTCTCCCTGGGGCTGCAAAAAGTAGAACATCATTCTCATTTGAGAGATGAAGAAACTGAGGTTCAGAGTGGACCCCATCTGCTTAAGGGTTCCCATCCAAGAACCAAGGGAGACTGGTCCATTCACTTGGCAGGGGGTTCCTCTCTGAATGATGGGAGCATCAGGACTTTTATCTGAAGCTAGGGCCACATAACTCCTCATTAAGGATGAGAAGTATCTGTGCAAGGTTGGGACCACCCTTGCCTGACACCATAGGGCCCCCTCTCTGGGTCTTTGCCTCTGGGTTCCCTGGACATGCATGTTGACCTAGAAAGTACCTTCTACCTGAGTCTCAGTTTCCTTATCTTTAAATTGGGGATGTGACCCTTGATCTTGGGGTAAGGGTGAGATGGGGGGAGGGATACCTCTTGGGTGGGAGTAGGGGGCCTGCTGGGCAGCGTGCAGCAGGTACCTGATCCACCCCATCTCACCTGGGACCCTGACCCCTGTTACCCAACCCCCAACCCCAGGAGGGCCCTGGAGAGTGGCTGACACTGGACTCTCAGGTCATCATGGCGGACAACGAGATCTGCGGCACCAAGGACCCCACCTTCCACCGCATCCTCCTTGATACACGCTTCGAGCTGCCCTTAGGTGAGTGTGGGGGGCTCTAGACCCTCACTCAGTCCCAGGAGAATGGCCAGGTCTGGGTGGGTCCAGATGACTCGTTTTGCAGATGGGGTTCCTTTCACCAAAGGAGAGGGTTTCCTGGGTTGCAGCGGGTCAGTGGAGACCCGCGCCTGCTGCAGGTGGCGCACATCCCAGATGCTGCATGTCACCAGTGCGCGGCAAATGCTTCCTGATCCGTGGGGGTCTGAGTCGTGTCTGAACTGTCCTGGCTGGTCCTTGATGAGGTCTTAAGCTGCAGAAGTGAGCTGAGGACAGGAAGAAAGACAGAGACAGAGACAGAGACAGAGAGAGATGAACAGAGGCAGAAGCACAGAGAAGCCTCTCTTCCTCTCCTGGAAGCAGCTTGATTCTCTCTACATCATCTTTCCAAGAATATCTGGCTTCTCCATTCTTAAGCCATGATGCATCCCCTGTCCCATCCTCCATTCATTCCTAAGGCAGCTCCAGGGCAGCAGGATTGGGGGTGCCACCCCGTCCTCTCTCTTCCTCTCCCTCCACCTGCTTGAGACCAGCCTTGTAGGACTGCAGGATGCACTGAATGAAGGCTGAGAGGCAGGGAGGGGTTTCCAGGCTCACAGCCAGGGCTTTGCTTCCAGACATTCCTGAGGAGGAGGCGCGCTACTGGGCCAAGAAGCTGGAGCAGCTGAATGCCATGCGGGATCAGGACGAGGTGCGTTTTGGAATGGGAGGCTCTTTTCTTTTTGTGTCTGTCTCTCTGCATCTCCCCTTGTCCTCCCCTCTCTGTCTCTGTTTCTCTCTATGCTTGTCTTTCCCTGTGTCTGTGTCTTCAACTCTTTGTAACCCAACTAAATCAGCGGCCCATGTGGTCCAGTCCCAAAGCAATGATGGCATCAAGGAACATACAGTGCCCCGACAATGTACAGATGTCAACTGACTCATGGCAAACACTCCCAAGGAGATATGGGGGCGCTGCAGCAGTCGTAGGGGTTCCTTCTGCCCCACACCTCTCAGCTTCTTGAGCCGCTCTCTCAGATGTTCTTGACACAGTTCTCCTCCCCCGGCAGCCCTTGCCCCTGTACATCTGTTCTTCCATGCAGCCCCTTCTTGGCTTGGCATCCGTGCAGTCAATACCCAGTGTGGCCCCTGAAGACAATCTTCAGAAAGTGAGGGCAGGAAAGAAATAGCTGACAAGACTAGAACTCTCTTTACTGGGAGGTGAAGGCTAAGGGGCAACATTCACATGTGTGTAATTTTTGTCCAATCTCATCTTCTCTATTCAGCTACCTGCCTCAGTTTCCCCCTCTCCTCCTTTCTCTTCTATTTCTTTCTCTGATCTCTCTTTCTTTTTTCTATCTCTGTTTCTCACTGTCTGTGTGTGTGTGTCTCTCTCTCCCTCCCTCCCTCTCTATCTCTGTGGACACTTAAATCTTTCTCCTGCGGAGGGAGAGAATTTGGGAGGCAGTGGGGAGTCAGGATGGAGCAGAACCAAGGACCGTCCTGGCCCCCTGGCATCTAGTCCTTCCTGTGATGAACTGTCTCTCTTTCCCTCTCTCTCAGTATTCCTTCCAAGATGAACAAGACAAGCCTCTCCCTGTCCCCAGCAACCAGTGTTGTAAGTACCTTTTGATTCCTCCATGGGCGTCAGCTGAAATTCTCACCCCTCTCCAACCCTGTGACTGCCCTGTGTAATGGGGTCACTCTCCTCCAGAGAGGCAAGTCCTAAGAGTGTGCAGTAACCACTCAGTGCAGTGGAAAGACAAGATCTGAAACTTGGGCTTGAGTCCTTCCTTGCCACGTGACCACAGGCACGCCATGTTCCCCTCTGATCCTTAGAGGCCCTCTCTTTGAAATGGGGCATCTGACAGCCTCTGACTCTAAGGGCTGCTGGAAGGACCTAAGTCACCTAAAGTCTTGAAAAACACTTGGCAGATTTTTCAATTCCATTGATCACATCCTGGATTGGAACCTAGAACTCACTCCACAAACTCTCATGGGGACAATACAGACCCCCCCCCCCCAAGCAGCCTGCAGGCGGTTGATGCAGACAGACAGTCCTGCCAACACATGTACAATAACTGCATGTACAATGGACAAAGGCTGTTTCATTGACCCATTCTCTTAGATAAAGAAACTGAGGCCTGAGAGGGGAAGCGATTTATCCAAGGTCACATACCCAGTGGGAGGCAGAGACAGGATTTGAACTCAGGTCTGAGAGACCCCAAGTTTGCTTCTTTTTCTACTGCACTGCATCTATTAGTGATGTTGAGGACCTTGTTTCTCTGCCTACTGCCCCGTCCCACCACCTTCAAAGCTGAAGTTTTCAAGAGTGTTTATCCTCCTTGGTCCTGTGGACACTCAGATGTACCCAGACCAGGTCTCCATGGGCCGAGGAGATGTTTCTCACCTGCAAGTGCCCTCTGAGTCCTCTAGAGTAGGGATGAAGTGATTGATCATGTAGTCTGAGGGCAGCACCCCTAATCATGACACTTTGCCTTCCCCCACCCTTCAACCTCTTTCTCCTTTTTCACCTGCTTCTCCATCCCCCTGCCTCCTCTCTCACAGTCTCTCCTGTATCCATTGTCCACCCCCCCCCATATGCCCAGAGTGGTGGTGATGGTCTCTGCTGGGAGAGGGCCTGTGGGACTGCAGTCAGGGGACCCCATTCCTACCCTAACTTGGAGTAAGACATTGAGAAAGGATCTCCACTTACCTGCCTGGGGATAGGTCATCACCGCCCTGAAGAAATGACAAATCCCCTCCCTGATGAATGGGGTCACTGAAGCATTGTAGGGAGGGCAGGGCCAGACAAGGTGGGAGCAGCAACGAGTGACAAAGAGCAGCTGAGCAGGTGGATGGAGCTTGAAGGGTGGGTTGGATTTGGGAAGGGAGACTTACCACCTAGCATTTATCTCCAAGTTCTCTTGGAAATGTGTTGTCCTGCCCCCCAACCCCTGCATTTTTTGGAGAAGGCAGCCAAGCGTCAGAGGGGTCATGGCTCTGGCCCATGGCATTTCTCTGAGATGCCAGGGAGGCTGGGCATAGGGGTTGTGGGAAGATGTGATTTCTCACTTGTCCTGATACTCAGAGGCTGTGTGACTTGAGGCTACTCACTCTACCTCGCTGAGCCCTGTTTCTTTGCCTGTAAAATGCGCAGAATGATAGAAACTCACCTACAGGGGTGTTTCAAAGTTTAGGATTTCCAGGTCAGTGTTTCTTTACTTATCTGTGAGTTAGGAGAGGGAAGTAAGGAACACTGACCCCAGACTTCAGAAACCCTGGACCCCAATGCCACTTTTATTACCCCCTGGCTGAGCCTGTGGCCCCACTGAAAAACAGGATATCCCACCTTCCTCCCAAGGTGGTGATTGCAGGCTGTGATAAATGTCAGTGGTTAAAGTGATAGGGAAGAGACTCAGGGCAGGCAGGGACCGGGGTTCTGGGGTTCGGAGGAGGAGATGGGGAGAATGAGGATGGGAGAGCCCCTCTCCCTCTACCCCACCTCTGCCTGCTCCCTTTTATTTTCTCTGCCCCTTCTCTTTGTAGGCAACTGGAATTATTTTGGCTGGGGTGAACAGCAGAGTAAGTACTCAGCTTGGTGTTCTGGGAGGCCACAGGGAGGTGGGCACCTTGGTGACCTTGAGGCCCCTGCCTCACCACTCAGGGAGGCAGGGACCCTGTGGCCAACACAGTGGGTCCAGAGGACCAACAAGACCCCTTCTGTGCCCTCCTGCCCCCAACCATTAATGTCCATCTTGAGGATCCTGCTGTCTGGTGGGGACTGGGCGCCACCATTGCGGTGGGGGAATTCAGCTGGGAGAAGTGGGCATTCAGACCGGAGACCTGCCTGTCTCCAGCTGGGCACTGTGACCCCCTCCCTGCATTCTCCATGTATAACCTCATCTCCTCTCCTGTGACTCTTCCTCTTTGTCTCCCCATCTTCCTCCTCCACCTGGAAATGGGCCCTAATGTCACCCAGCTGGGTGGGGAGGGGAGAGGGTCTCAGAACAGCTGGGCAGGGGCTCCCAGGCAGATATCGCTCCAGAAACCTCAGTCCCCAAAGCCCACTCCCTACTCCAATTTGCCCCCGGGGGAAGGAGACAGGCCACCTACCCTAACTGGATGCCCAGTTTTCTTCCTGAGGAATAGCTCCCTTTTCCCGATGTCTTGTCCCTCCCAGAGAAATCCAGTCTTCTAATCTGAGCACGAATCTACCTCCTTCTTTCTACTCTACCAACTGGGGCCTCCTCCACCCCTTCCCCACATCCTGATGGAAAGGCTGTATGTACTCCACCTGCCTTCCAGGACCAGGGAAACTGTTTTCAAAAGTACATTGATCCCAAATAATTTGTCAAAAATGAGCAGATCAGAAATCAATTTAGCCAAAACAGGCATTTGACAGACAAGAAGGCTTGGTAATGACTGTGTTAGTTTGCCACAAAAAGAGTCAAAAACAAAGATATTTTTTATTAAGACCATTTTGGCAAAAGCTGATAACTGGGTCAAGAACTGCAGAGACATTTGGGTCAAAAACAGACCATTTTGTCAAAACAAAAGTGGCTGAAAATGCCTTCTCCAGAAGCAGGCTATTTGGCCAAAAAACTATTTGGAAAGAAGCAGAATCTGGGGGAAAGCAAAGAGAATACAGTAGAAAGCAATTTGTCCCTCAAAAACAGACAAGATAATTTGGTAAACACGCACACAGCCTCATGCAGTTCGGTTAGGAATATCTTGGCCCCATCAAGGACAGTTTGGTGAGGGAAGGAAAATTTGGCTAAAGACTGTTATCCTAGATAATTGGGTAGAAAACAAGCTGGTCAGAAGGGCGGTTTGGTGACATTGACAAATTGTGCAGAGTTTTGTGGGGGGTGGTCCATGGTGTAGATTCTCTCACTTCTGGCCTCATGTCAGCACTGACAGCCTGCAGCACCTCAGATGGTAGCCATGCATGACAGGGACAGGATGAAAAGCTTGTAGGTCATAGCGCCCCAAATCCAGTGAGAACTGGGAAGGCAGAGTTACCTTGGGAAGGATGGCTTTGCTGACTGAAAATGAATATAAGGTTTTCCTAAAGACAAAATAACTTAGAGAATGAACCCAAGTAGCTTCCTACGTGAAGTATGAATTTAAGTTTTTAACAGTTTGCCACATTTTGTAAAAAATGGACTGATTTGTTTGTTGAATATATAGAAACAGACACCATTAGCTGGAGAAGAATTAGAAGTTTAAAATAACAAAGCGAGAAAAATATACAAACATTTGGTAAATGAACAAAAATACTTAAAGACATAAAAAAGTGCAAGCCAGCCCCTTGGTATCTAAAATCATCTAGTAACTTGACACTATGACCGAAAGATACCATTTGTTTTCAACCCAAGTGTTGCTTTTTAAATAAATTCAGGCTCTCCCACCCCACCACATTCTAATATCTTTTGGTGCCATTTTCTTTTTCCTAAGGAAAACCAACCTAACTAAAACATCCCTTAATTCTTACTGAACACTTGAAATTTGGTAACCCCACCCTATTCCATTTTAGCAATAGATTCTGGGTGTGTGGTGGTCTTGCCAACCAAAGAATCCAACTTTCTGAGGGAGATAGCATCTTGTGAGAGCCCCTTCTTTGCTCCTGTGAATGTGGGTTTCGATCCCCATCCTCAGATAACAAGAAATCTCTGAGGGATAAAGGGCATTTACATTTCACTTTGTCCTCCTTATATCCCTCCAACTTCCCCCTGAGTGTTGGTGAGGGAAGCTCTCTGCCTGATAGAAAATCATTTTGCTTTTAGAAGGCCTGGACGTTAGCAAACGCCATGCTCACACTTTGGCTGAAGGACCCCTTCCAATTTGTCCCTGTCCTCTTCACATTGTAGGACCTACCCTGGACCCCAGACTCTAGGTCCCTTTTGTCCCACATGAGACAAAGCAAGATTTTCACTTCCTTTATTCTAAAGCCTATACTTCTATTAACATGACCCAAGAGCCCTCATTCATTCTGGTAGAGTCCTCTTCTTGGGATACCAGCCAGTGAAAGTACTCAGTATAGGAAGTCCGAGAGACTGTTGGCCTCCACGTGTGCTCTCTCTTTCCCTCCCCTCCTCACTCTCCCCTCACCTTTCTCTTCCAGATGACGACCCTGACAGTGCGGTGGATGATCGTGACAGTGACTATCGCAGTGAGACAAGCAACAGCATCCCGCCACCCTATTACACTACATCCCAGCCCAATGCCTCTGTCCACCAGTATTCTGTCCGCCCGCCGCCCCTGGGTTCTCGGGAATTCTACAGCGACTCCATGCACAGTTATGAAGAGTTCTCTGAGCCAAGGGCCCTCAGGTAGCTGTCACGGAGTGGGGATCTGTGTGTGTGTGTGCGTGCGTCCAGCTATGTCTCCTGCAGTGGAGAGAGGAGTATGGGGCTGGAGGGATTTAGAGGTGGAGTAAATGGGTCTAGGAAAGCAGCATCCACATTTTCTTGCAGGTAATAGGTAGAGTCCTTTCTTTACCCCAAATCTTGCAAGAAAGCTCCACAGCTTTCTGAAAGGGTATCTGTTTTGGCTGAACAGAAGGAAATCAGGAGGTCCATGAAAGGTTCCCCTGAAATATGGGTGTACCTCGAGACACCCTTTAGAAGTCACTGGGCCCTGTGTTCCCTGTAACTGGGAGTGGGGATGTGGTGAGTGGGGGAAGAGATGAGCATTAGTAGGGGGGAGGAGGCATAGTTATGTCGGAAAGACTCAGCTGGAAGATGGTCTCAGGGTCGTCTGGCCCAGCGCTCCCTGCTTGGTCCAGCTACCATCACTGCTCCCTTGGAAGCAGGCTATCCCTAGACCTGTTCAGGAGGTGGGCCTCTCATGGGTCACGCCAGTGCCCAGTGCAGGGGCTGGTTCTTGAGCCTGTGAGGCTGACCCTTACACCTGCCATCCCTCCGCCCTGCCCAGATCATACCAGCCCTGGCTTCCAAACACAATGGCAAACATGATACTAAACAGGTTAAATATTTATAAAACACTGAGAATGGTACCTGAAAATGGTATGTAGTGACTGTTAGGTAAACAGATAACACAAATAATGGTGTTCAGAGCTAACTATGTGCCCAGCACTGGTCTAGCATCTTGCTTTCATCATCTCATTTGGTTCTCTGGGTGGGAATATTATGGGTCCCATTTGACAGATAGGCAATCAAGGCACAGAGGAGTTAAGTCACTTGCATGATGTCTTGCAACTAGCAAGTCATCATAAGAACTAGCGTTTATGCAGAACCTGCTGGGTGCCAAGCAGCGGCCTGGTGTGATTTTTGGTCATTGGTCTTCCAAAATGTTTGTTCCCCAGAGAATACATTTCCTTCATTAAAGGGTGGAAGGAAATTTTGAGTACTTTGTACTCCCTTGATGTTGAACCTATACTTCTATGGATTGATATGACCCTCAAAAATCTCTTTAAGATAATAAGTTCAGTGTATACATACAGCAGGGCCTCCTATTACTTTGAGACTCGGATTCACCAGAGTTGGAAGTTAACCCTAGATCTGAGGTCCAGGACTAGAGACTAGGGTGGAGCAGGTGAGGTGCCGTTTAAGTTGTCTCAAATGTAAAGCTTAAGAGGGCGCCGAAAACTCAGTCATCAGGATAAACAATATTGTGTTTTATTTTTTCATTGAAATATAGCTGACATACAATATTATATGTTTTCAGGTGTACAACACAGTGTTTTTGACAGTTATATACATTACGAGATGCTCACCACAGTCAGTGTAGTTAACATCTGTCAACATACAAAATTATTACAATATTATTGGCTATATTCCCTGTGCTGTACTTTCATCCACATGACTAATTTATTTGATAATTTGAAGTTTATACCTCTTTATCCTCTTCACCTATTTTGCCCAGCCCCCAGCCCCGATGGCAACCACCAGTCTGTTCTGTGTGACTAAGGATGAATAACATTTTTTTCAACAATTTTTAAAATTTTGCTATTATTAATATACAATTCCATGAGCAACATTATGGTTACTAGACTCCCCCTATTATCAAGTCCCCACCACATACCCCCATTGCAGTCACTGTCCATCAGCATAGAAGGATGTTATAGAATCACTACTTGTCTTCTCTGTGTTATACTGCCTTTCCGTATCCCCCCAAACCCGCTACATTATGTGTGCTAATTGTAATAGCCCATTTTCCCCCTTGTCCCTCCCTTCCTACCCATCTTCCCCAGTCCCTTTCCCTTGGGTAACTGTTAGTCCATTCTTGGGTTCTGTGAATCTGCTGCTGTTTTGTTCCTTCAGTTTTTTTTCTTTGTTCTTATACTCCACATATGAGTGAAATCATTTGGTACTTGTCTTTCTCCACCTGGCTTATTTCACTGAGCATAATACCCTCTAGCTCCATCCATGTTGTTGCAAATGGTAGGATTTGTTTTCTTCTTATGGCTGAATAATATTCCGCTGTGTATATATACCACATCTTCTTTATCCATTCATCTACTGATGGACACTTAGGTTGTTTCCATTTCTTGGCTATTGTAAATAGTGCTGCAATAAACATAGGGGTGCATATGTCTTTTTCAAACCGGGCTGCTGCATTCTTAGGGTAAATTCCTAGGAGTGGAATTCCTGGGTCAAATGGTATTTCTATTTTGAGTTTTTTGAGGAACCTCCAAACTGCTTTCCACAATGGTTGTACTAATTTACATTCCCACCAGCAGGGTAGGAGGGTTCCCCTTTCTCCACATCCTCGCCAACATTTGTTGTTGTTTGTCTTTTGGATGGCAGCCATCCTAACTGGTGTGAGGTGATATCTCATTGTGGTTTTAATCTGCATTTCTCTGATGATTAGTGATGTGGAGCATCTTTTCATGTGCCTGTTGGCCATCTGAATTTCTTCTTTGGAGAAGTGTCTGTTCAGCTTCTCTGCCCATTTTTTAATTGGCTTATTTGCTTTTAGTTTGTTGAGGTGCATGAGCTCTTTATACAATTTGGATGTCAACCCCTTATCAGATATGTCATTTATGAATATATTCTCCCATACTGTAGGATATATTTTTGTTCTATTGATGGTGTCCTTTGCTGTACAGAAGCTTTTTAGTTTGATATAGTCCCATTTGTTCATTTTTGCTTTTGTTTCCCTTGCCTGGGGAGACATGTTCATGAAGAAGTTGCTCATGTTTATGTCCAAGAGATTTTTGCCTATGTTTTTTTCTAAGAGTTTTATGGTTTCATGACTTACACTCAGGTCTTTGATCCATTTTAAGTTTACGTTTGTGTATGGGGATAGACAATAATCCAGTTTCATTCTCTTACATGTAGCTGTCCAGTTTTGCCAACACCAGCTGTTGAAGAGGTTTTCATTTCCCCATTGTATATCCATGGCTTCTTTATCGTATATTAATTGACCATATATGCTTGGGTTTATATCTGGGCTGTCTATTCTGTTCCACTGGTCTATGGGTCTGTTCTTGTGCCAGTACCAAATTGTCTTGATTACTGTAGCTTTGTAGTAGAGCTTGAAGTCAGGGAGCTTAATCCCCGCTGCTTTATTCTTCCTTTTCAGGATTGCTTTGGTTATTAAGGGTAACATTTTTAAAAATCGAAATTAATGCCAAAAAACTCATGAAGAAAAATTCATCATAATGTACCCTTATAAAAGTGAATTTCGTTGTATGTAAATTATATTTTGGTGAAAATTTTAAAATAAGCAAAATATCAAAATTTTAAGTAAAGACAGGATTTGACCCTGCCCTTGCAGGAGTTGGCCTCACATATGTCATCCTGATCCTAGTCCTGCTATATCTAGTCCATAAACAAGAAAAATAATGACGGTTAATTGAGCACTTACTATATAGTGCTAGGCATTCCAGTGGGTCCCAGCTAACTCACCCATCACACCAATCTTACGCAGTGAAGATTCACCTCTTCATCTCCCCATGGCTTTGTAGATAAGAAAAATGAGGCACAGAGAGGTTAAGTGACTTTCTTTTTTTTTATAATTTATTTTGGTATCATTAATCTACAATTACATGTGCAATATTATGGTTATTAAACTACCCCCTTCATTAGGTCCCCCCCACCAACCCCGTTGCAGTCACTGTCCATCAGCGTAGTGAGATGCTATAGAATCACTACTTGACTTCCCTGAGTTGTTAAGTGACTTGTTTAAAGTCACATAGCTAGTAAGTGGCTGAGCCAGGATTTGAACTCTGTCAAGCAAGCTTCTGAGTGCATGGCCACAGTCACAATACCACACAGCCTCTCAATGCTACTAAGAGCGCCTGGGAGCCTGTGAAGTTAGCCGGGCAAGGTCCCGTTCTTGGACAAAGGTGATGGTCTGTCTGCATAATGAAGGAGTATCATCAGCGAAGGAAATCATCCTGGCCTCTGCGCCCGGGAACCTGGTAGCCGACTCCTCAGAATCAACCTGTGTTACTCCACATTCAAAACTTCAGGGGCAACTCCTGGTTACTAAACATAGCCATACAGGATCCTGAACTTGGAGTCTCCTTCAACCCTTGATTAAGAGGTTAATTATGCAGACAAGCGTTTGCATCTTGCCTGAGATTTGGAGGCGCCCTCAGACTCAGAATCATTTTATTTCTGCTACAGTAAGAAAACAAAGCTTAAAATGTCCATCTTTGTGTCACTGAGGGAAACAGCTTTGAGAGCTGCTCTGTCAAACACTGTAGCCACATGTGGCTTTTAAATTTCAATTTCAATTAATTAAAGGAAACACAATAAAATTTCAGTCCCTCCATTGTCCTGGACACCTCTCAAGTGCTCAAGAGCCAATGCACGTGCGGCTGGTGGCTACCATGTTGGACCGTGCAGATACAAAACATTTCCCTCTTTGCCAAAAGTTCTATTGGACAGTGGGTAATGGGTTTGGTAGCATTTAATCTGAGGAAAACTTGTAAGCTTCCCACTCCATCTTTAGCATCAACGAATACAAATATTTTGCAGGTAATGGAGCAGGTTTATTTTGACTTTTCCTCGGATAGTTTCCAGATGGAATATTTTGGAAGGAACTTTTCCAAAGATTGAGCACCTAGCCTCTTTACTTTTTAAGTCCAAGGAAATGAAATGACACACTCCAGGTGGAACATTTAGTGGCGTTGGTGGGAGTAGAAGTCATCCTCCTCGGGGCTGCCTCTAGCGTTCTTCATTCAGATCCCGTGTGCTTGAGTCCTCCTGTGCTCGGAGCTGAAAACAAAGAGCTAGATCCCTTTCTATTTGTATTTGCAACTTCCTTATTCAAAATACCTTCAGAAGCACTCCTGGGTTTCTAACAGCGTCTGCCATCATTTTTGCAACTGCTACAGTTTGTAAAGTATCGTTCATTTGCAAGCTCTTGCTGGCTCAGATTTGAGTGATTCCTGGAACAAAGTTTCAATACGTTGGGAAGAGCAGAAACAAGATATTAAATATTAATAAGGTATTAACTCTCTTAGCAGGAGGAAGTCTTCTGTTAAGGACAAGAGCAGCAGGCTGACTATAGCGTCATATGCAGAGAAAGTCCGTCAGTTGTGCGCATTCCTGGGATGGAAAGGGGAATAGGGAAGGACAAGCCCCCTCCACTTGCACCGTACTTAGGCCATGCAGGGGTGAGGGGAGACCTTTCAGAAGCGGAAGGGAATGCAGAGGCAGAAATGGCCTGAGTTCCCCTGAGAGTGACTCATGCTGCCCTCCCCAGCCACCTCCACCATGCTGCCCAGTCCTGCATGACACAAGAGGCTGGGGAGACAGAGCTGGACACAGATATTCTGTCCTGCAGGTCAGGGCTTAGCTAGGGGAGGGACAGGGCTGGGTGCCCTGGCCTTGAGGAAGGGCAGGGAGGACTTCTTGGAGGAAGGTGCCTGGGACTGGCCCATGACCCGTAAATGAGGTGTTCAAGAAGGGGAATTTCAGGCAGAGGAAACAGCTCAGTTAAAGGCTGGAGATGTGCACGGTGTCAGATCATACAGGAAGCCACATGAGTGGCTACCCGGAGCACACGGGAGCCAGGGGAGGCGTCTGGGTAGGGCCAGAGCTGTGCTGGAGCCTCCTGTGTCAGCACCTGGATGGGAGGGGGCTCGGCAACCACTGGGTCCTGCCCTCAGTTTGCAAAGAGGAAGCAAAACCCTGCCAGGGTCCCTGTATGTGGTGCTTGAGGTCAAGCTGGACATGTCCTGGCCTGTGTTGGGATCCCAGTCCCAGGCTGCCTTCCTCCCCAGAGGGCACCCATGAATGTGCTGGGCTGGACTTCCGGGATATTCTGGGTATCTACCAGCAGGGGGAGCTGGGAGTCCTTTCCAGCCACATAATCCCTGCTGATTGCCTGTCCTGCCTCCTGCTGCCTGCAGGGAAGAACACTAAAAAGCAATCAACTGAACACATAAACCAGCCAACAAGGGCCAGAGGGAGAAATACCCACTTTGATTCTTACAGCACTCCCCAGGAGCCCGCCAGGGAACGGGGTCCCAGTCATGGAGAGTGGCCGGAAGTATTTACAAGGAGTGATGTTTGTTGAGTGACTGAATGAATGGTTAGAAGGGAGATGAGTGGTGACCCACATGTCATGCTGCCTGCCTTTGGACGGGGACAGGTAATTCTTGGTCATATCAAGCACGATCCAGGGTGCATATAAGGAGCATATAAGGGGGGCCTGACCTGGCCCAAAGGTGGGGGAGACTCACTCAAAGAAGTGACGTTTTAATGAGCACCAAAGGATTTTGGCAGATAAAGCAGTTAAGGAAGGGTGTTTCTGGCAGAGGGCACAGCAAATGCAGAGGCCCTGAGGTGGGAGTTTGCAGGAATAGTGAGGAGGCCAACATGGCTGGATGGGGAAGAGAAGGGGTTGATGCAGGGAGATGAGGGTGGGGAGGCTGGAGGGTTTGGGCTACATGGGAGTGCAGAGCACAGGATGGATTTTATTTCAAGGGCTCTAGGATTTGGAACAAGGAGGTATGTGAATGCACTTATGATTCAAAGAAGCCTCTCTGTGACTTCACGGGGAGCAGGTACTGGAAGAGACAGAAGTGGACACTGGGGTAGCACCTAGTGGAGTTGGCAGAGCTTGGACTAGGGTGGAGCCCAGGGTGCCAGGAAGTGGATGCATTTCTCATACGTTTCTGAGGTGGAGCTGAGGGAACTCACTACAGAGTCGGCTGTGAATGGAGGTTGAGGCAAAGAGTGGAGGCAGGAAGGCCTGGGTATCTGGAGAATGTAGGGGGCTCAGTGGTGGGAGGATGAAGCTGAAGTCTGGGGACCTTAAGAGATGGGCGTGGCCACGTTCGAGTTTCAGGAACGCCAGGTCTTCAAAGGAGCTGTGGACACACATTGGGGTCCCTAGCACCTGTGTGGAGCATTTGCAGGCCCCACAGTGCGTGGACAGGAGTGGTGCACAGTGGGACATCAATGATCATTAGTGTTACTGATCTGGTTTATTGCTTATCCTATCCCGCCCCTGCCCAAGACCATAAATGCCAAGAGAACAGGGGTTTTTGTCTCTTTTATTATGGCTGTGTTTACCTGGTGCCTAGAGCAGGGCCTGGTGCACAGTAGGTGCTCAACCGCTGCTCAGTGAATGTCTGAGTAATGGAGCCCTGTGACTGGAGCTGGGGCAGGCTGGTGGGGGCAAGCAGACAGGTGGAGCTTGTGCCCCTACCCCTAAGCCCCAGCCTGTCCCTGCAGCCCCACAGGCAGCAGCCGCTATGCCTCCTCAGGGGAGCTGAGCCAGGGCAGCTCGCAGCTAAGTGAGGACTTCGACCCGGATGAGCAGAGCCTGCAGGGCTCCGAGATGGAGGATGAGCGGGACCGGGACTCCTACCACTCCTGCCACAGTTCGGTCAGCTGCCACAAGGACTCCCCACGCTGGGACCAGGATGAGGAGGAGCTGGACGAGGATCTGGACGAGGACCTGGAGGACTTCCTGGAGGAGGAGGAGGAGGAGGAGGAGGAGGAGCTGCCTGAGGATGAGGAGGAGCTGGAGGAGGAGGAGGAGGTGCCTGATGACATCGGTAGCTACGCCCAGCGCCAAGAGCCCAGGGTGGCTGAGCCTGAGGACTTCAAGCGGGTCAGCCTCCCACCAGCTGCCCCTGAGAAAGAGGGAAAGGCTCCAGCTGCACCTGTTGAGGCCCCTGATATGGCCCCGGAGCTGGCTGCGCCTGATGAGGTGCCTGCGGCTGAGCCGGGGCCCCCCAAGGCTGAGGAGAGGTAATGGGAGGGGCCCAGGGTGCTGTCACACGTGTCACGGGTGGAGGGTCAGTGGTGCCGTGAGAGGGCCAGGTGGACCTGGGGAATGGGAGGGAGGTCACTACAGAGTCATAGGTTTATTGGCGCAGTCAGGATGGATCCGGGAGGTCAGAGGAAGGTCAGCACAGTCATAAAGGAGTCCTGGGGGTTGTGGGAGCAGAGGGCTTGCTGGGGTTGGAGAGGCCGCAAAAGCATTAGAGTGACCCTGGGCAAATGGGATTATAAAGGGTCAGAGGGGCCAGGAGAGCAGAAAAGGGAGCCTGGGACCCCAGGATGTCAGAGAGGTGATGGGCACATGGGCATGGGGAGGGGCACTGAGGCGGGTCAGAGGTGGCACAGGCGGGCCACTGTGTCCCTGAAGGGCCAGAGAAGCCCTGGAGGGCCTGGCATTACTCGGAAAGTGGAGGAGCCCTGGAGCCTCATGATCTCCCTTGCCTCAGTTTCAGGCCTCGAGAGTATGAGGAAGGTCAGGAGGGTCAGGACTCCATGTCCAGGGCCAAGGCCAACTGGCTGCGAGCCTTCAACAAAGTGCGGCTGCAGCTGCAGGAGGTGAGTGAGAGCTTTGGCCAGCTCACAGCTGGCATGGCCCTGCCTAATGCCCCAGCTCCACCGGCACCCAGACGGGCTGGCTTCCTCGCCCACCCCGCCCATGCCACATCCATGAGCAGCTCAGTCACACCCACTCCTCCCCCCCACCCACACCATCCCTCTGCCTCCGCCTCTACACTTCCTGGTCCTTCCATGGCTCCACCCACACCAGCCTAACCCCCATCACACTTGCCCTTGTCTGGCCCCAGCATTCCTGGCCCAGTCTCTGCCCAGTCTGATCCCTCCCTGGTCCTACCTGCACAATGGCCCCACCCATCCCCAGATAAGCCCTTCTCTGGCCTCACCCATGTCTACCTTCCCTCCCCCTAACCAAGGACCAGCCCAGCCTCCCCTCCCTCAGCCTGGGATTTCTAAGTGGGGAAGGAGTGGTAAGCTGGCACCTGGAGTTCTGGGTCATGGCTAAAGCCATGTCAGGGGTCAAGTTCATAGATAGGGATAGAGGTTAGGGAAGGGATAGAGGACAGGGTTAGGGCAGCAGTCAGTGATCAGAGGTCAGGTTTAGAACTGGTGTTAGGGGCGGGAATCTGCTTGAGATCACACTGGGTGTCAGTGTCAGGCTTGGGGAAAGGTCTGAGGTGGAAGAATTAGCATTAGGGTCAGGGTGACTGTTCTGATGGGAAGCAGGATTGAGGCCATTCATTTATTTCTTCAGTCATTCAACACATTCTGGGCTGGGGACAAAGCATTGTTCTTATCTAGGGTGACCTTCCAAACCAGGGTAAAGCTAGCAAAAGGACATCCTAACCAGACACCCAAAGTCTTAGACCATCAAATATCAGAGCCATAGAAATTTCAAATCAAATTTCTTACCAGTTTTAAAATAGAATTTTTTTTTTTTACTGAGCAGGACATTCACATGGTTCTAAGTGCAAAAGGTAGAAAAGATGTACAATGTAAAGTCTATTGAGTAACTATCACTAAGTCAGCAAATTAAATGAAAAAACAGCAGCAACCCTTGTATTGAATCCAGTGATATGACAAGAAAAATAAACACGGGCAGGCTGAGTTTCACAGATGGGGCATAAAACTAATCCAAGACAATCACGAAAATTTCCTGGAGGAGGTGACAGTAAGTAGAAGACATACCCAAAATATTTCAACAATATTTCAGAAGGGCCACTGGATCCTCCCTTCAGCATGTCACCCATGCGAACCCTTTAGCTGGAAGGTGGAGCAGAGGTGGGGAGTACTTACTCTGCATCTATGCTGAGACCTGAGTGTTGAATGGAGGCCAGTTGTGTGCAGTAGGTGGAGGGCATACAAATAGGTGGCCCAGCTCAGTCAAAGGCCCTGGGGCACAAGATCAGATAAGCAGGTGAGGCTGTGGGGAGTTTAGAGAATGACAGAATCTTGAGTGTTTGAACCAGCCCCTGAGAAACCTATAGAGCATGAGCTCTTGTTGGAGATGGCGCTAATGCATCCTCAGGTTTGAGAGATGAGGAGATCATGGTCCGCTGAGATTGGTGGCAGAGAGGAGTGCCTTTCTCCCCATTTTACAGATGGACAAACTGAGACCCAGGGAAAGCCAGGTTGCTTCTAAAGGACATTCAGTGAAGATTGGTACTCAGGCCTCCTAACTCCCAGACCGAAAGGGAGACAGAAGTGGTTGTTCCTCAGGGAGGGGTGACCACACTGACCATATCTATCTGTCTGTCCCACAGGCCCGAGGAGAAGGAGAGATGTCCAAATCCCTATGGTTCAAAGGCAGGTGAGTGAAGAGCTGTGGGGTAGAAGGAAGTTTTGAACCCAGAGCTAGAGGCTACTTTACACCATAGCCTCAGCCTACTGAGGGCAGGGAGGAGTCCTGTTTAGACAGGGACAGTTTGAGCAAGGGTGAAATAATGTAGCCACTGTCATAAGGTGGCACCACAGGCAGGGTCCAAAGATAGCAACATTTTGAATCCTCACAGATGGGGAAACTGAGTCCAAGGAGGTGCTGTCCACCAGCCATTCACATAAGTCAAGACCACTTCTCCCTAGAAAGAAATGTAAGCTAAAGGAGACGCCCATTTCTTAACCATGGATCTACAAGCCTAGAGTGACTTTGCTCTGATTCTGCTTTTATTTTGTTTTTTAATCTATTTTTAAATCTCTCCGATTATTGCTGCAGCTGCTGGCTCTTTCATTAATGGTAGTAGTTTGGTCTTACATGGGGCATTTTGTCAGATCTAACTTATTGATTTTCAGGGTTTTTTTCCTCCAGCATTTGATTGGTGAGGTTAGAAGATGCAAAAGATACTTTTAAAGGGCACTAATGTTTTAAAATAGTGGCAGGAGAGTGACTCCCTTCCCTTATATGTCCTTTGCAGACTGAGGCAGGGAGCCAGGAGCTGTGGCTCCCAGATACGCAGGTGTCCTGGGTGAGGAGCCTGAGACAGGGATTCCTGTGCACGTGATTTATGGAGGATGCACCCTCAGGAAAAACCCTGCCTGTGAGGCAGACGGGGAAGCAGCAGAGCAGAGATGTAGTTTAGGAGTTGCCAGGCCCCTGCCTGGTTCTGCACGGTGTGCTGGAGCATGAATTGTGCCCCAGGGCTTGTCCAGAGTCACTAGCTGCCAGGCATCTCTCTCACTGGTCAATGGGAATCTTCCAGAAAGGACCCACACCTGAGCCTTTTCTGGGATGAGGGCACCTCTCAGTAACGTGAATTTGGACGGGCCAGTGTGACATCTACCAGCACACTCATTCCATTCCAAGCTGCAGGAGGCAATAGCACGAACAGTTTTCTATCAGTTCCCTCCTTCCTATCTGGCCTTGAAATCACTCCTTCCAGGATCAGTTTTAAATATACACATATATTTCCAAGTTTGAGCATAAAGGTTCATTAATGTTCTAGTATGGTATTTTGGTGTGCCTTAATAAAAACTTTCATTAAACATGGGCAACTATGTCATCTCCCCATTTTCCAGACAAGAAACTTGAGGCCCAGTGTCTTCATTCCCTAGGGAGGCTATAAAAGCTACCACAAATGGGGAGCTTAAAACAACAGAAATTCATTCTCTCACTGTTCTGGAGGCCAGAGTTCCAAAATCAAGGTATTGGCAGGGCTACACTCTCTGTGACACCTGTAGGGGAGAATCCTTCCTTGTCTTTCTAGCTTCTGATAGTTGCCAGCAATCCTTGGTGTTCCTTGGCTTGTAGATGTGTCACTCTAATCTCTGCCTCTGTGATCACATGGCTGTCTCTCTTTTTATAAAGGCATCCATCATATTGGAGTAAGGTCCTACCCCTCTCCCGTATGACACCATCTTAACTCATTATATGCACAGCGACCCTATTTCCAAATAAGGC
Source organism: Smutsia gigantea (assembly GCA_032199065.1). NCBI lineage: Eukaryota > Metazoa > Chordata > Mammalia > Pholidota > Manidae > Smutsia > Smutsia gigantea. The sequence continues at coordinate 14,712 of JAVSCE010005159.1, read as the reverse complement.
CACATTTTGAGGTACTGGGGTAGCGCTTCAGTGTATCTTTCTGGGGGACACAGCTCAACCCTGAATACCCCGGGAAATCAAGGGTCCTGCCTCAGGTGATGCCTTTTGGAGGAAGAGGGAAACCTGGCCCCTTAACATCCCTGTGTATATCTCGCAGCCCCGGAGGTGGTCTCATCATCATTGACAGCATGCCAGACATCCGCAAGAGGAAGCCTATCCCACTTGTGAGTGACCTGGTGAGTGCCTGCGTCCTCCGCTCCCTCCACAGAGCAGGCCTGCCATAGCAGTGCATAACCTGTACAACTGCCTGTGGCAGACCTGGGACTGGGGGGCGGCCAGGCATTCCCTGGGGCTAATGTAGTCTCATTTCTATCCTGTGTGCTGCATGGACACTTCAGGCCATGGTGAGTGATGGTGACCTGGGCCCCCGAGTCTCCTCCCCAGGACCCCCACTGGGATTTCCCAACTAGCCCCCAGCGCACGGGTTCTGGGCAGGACACTGCCATATCCTACGGTTCATGAGTGGGGAAAAGAGCAGGAGACCCTACCTTGGTTCATGGTGTGACTGGTGGTTTTGCTCTGTGGCTGGCAACCATGTGCAAGTGCAGCTCCTGCGTCTGACCCACGGTGGGGGTGGAGGGATGGGTGAGTCAGGGGTGTGGGCTGCTCACTTTCCAGCGTCCCTTCTAACCCTGAGCCTCTGTGACTTCCCAATTCTTTGCTGGTTCTGCTTCTGCTGTAACCTGTTTCCTGTTGGTGGCTGTGGCTCTAATCTGTCGCTGGTTGCCCGAAACCACGGCTGTGGATTTTGCTCACGGTGACAACTCCGTGGGTGTCAATCGCCCCCCATGACTTCGTCGGTGACTTCTCTGTCTTTAGTCCTTGGTCCAGTCCAGAAAAGCGGGCATCACGTCGGCGTTGGCTTCAAGCACTTTGAACAATGAGGAGCTGGTGCGTGGGGCAGCCTCGTCCCCAGATCGTGGAGCAGGCGGGGCTGGGCTGGAGGTTTCCGGGGCAAGAGGCGGAGGGTGTGGCGGGGACAGGCGTTCTTTGCTCTGCAGAGCGGGCTAGCGCGGCATCCTGCAAGCACGAACGTGATCTGCGCACGGGAGCCGTGGGTTCCAGCAGCGTGCGGGCGGGGGAGGGACGGGTTTTACAAGCCCGGAGGTGGGGAGGGTGGGCAAGACAGTATCCCCAGGTTAGGACCTGGCGGCCCATGCTGCACCTTCTCCCTCCCCACAGAAAAACCACGTTTACAAGAAGACCCTGCAGGCCTTAATCTACCCTATCTCATGCACTACTCCGCACAACTTTGAGGTGTGGACGGCCACCACGCCCACCTACTGCTATGAATGCGAGGGGCTGCTGTGGGGCATCGCGCGGCAGGGTATGCGCTGCACCGAGTGCGGCGTCAAGTGCCATGAGAAGTGCCAGGACCTGCTCAACGCCGACTGCCTGCAGCGTGAGCTTGGGGGCTGGAGCTCTGTGGAGGTGGGGTGGAGGGCGGGGCAAGAGGAGCGGGGCAGCAGAGGTGGGCGGGGCTAGGCGATGTGGGCGGGGCACGAGCAAGTCCCACCGCTTGGCACGGTAGGGGCGGGGCCGGGACGGGGTGAGAGCAATGTGGTGGGACTCTCTTGGGGGAAGGTTTGGGGGCTAGAGGAGGGGCAAGAAGATGTGATGGCTGGGGCCGGGCTAGAGACAAGCCAAATGCCGAGTGGGGTCTTACTGAGAGGCAGCGTTTCCCCTTGAGAAAAAAATAGGTTAGATTAGGTCGGCTCAGAGATGGCAGGGGGCTTAGGGTTGGGGGGAGGGAGGGCAGAGAAAGAAAGGGGTCTTGGAGGAGGGAAGGGACTCAGAGAGGGAGGGAACTCATGTGGGTTGGACGGGTGGGCTGCAGGAATTTAAAGACGGAGTGGGTTTGACGGTGAAAGGCTGTGGGAGGGGCACCCAGCAGTAGGACGCTCTAGAGCTTTGGGGGTGACACGCCTGAACCCCCAAGGTTTAAAGTGTCTGTGGCCACAGTCGAGGACACTGTGGAGTGGGAGTTGGGGTTCTCACTGCGGAGGGCACGTGCTCTCGACAGTGACCGCTGCGTGCTCCCCAGGGGCGGCAGAGAAGAGCTCCAAACACGGGGCGGAGGATCGGACGCAGAACATCATCATGGTGCTCAAGGACCGCATGAAGATCCGGGAGCGCAACAAGCCCGAGATCTTCGAGCTTATCCAGGAGATCTTCGCGGTGACCAAGACAGCACACACGCAGCAGATGAAGGCCGTCAAGCAGAGCGTGCTGGATGGCACGTCCAAGTGGTCGGCCAAGATCAGCATCACCGGTGAGTCCGCAGGGGTCAGGGGTGGCCACAGGGTCCCTTCTCAGCCCCCTGTGCTCTCTCCCATGGCCCTTCCCCTGACCCTGGGGCACCTTCCCGTACTGCAGTGGCTGAGGGCTCTATGGGTGTAAACTTTCTAGCAAGACTGGCACGCCCTATGGATAACCCCACAGGCTCCTGCAGCCAGAATAAAGTCCTCAGGCCACGTTCCAGAGATGCCCCGCAGGCAGCCTGGAGCCAGTGGCAGTGACTGTTCTCGGCATGCCTCCCTCCTTGTGCCCATGTTTGTTTGTCCTGTGTGTCCTCCAGTGGTCTGTGCCCAGGGCTTGCAGGCCAAGGACAAGACAGGATCCAGTGACCCCTACGTCACTGTCCAGGTCGGGAAGACCAAAAAAAGAACGAAAACCATCTATGGGAACCTGAACCCTGTGTGGGAAGAGAACTTCCACTTGTAAGTGCCTGGCTGACCATGTGGAGCTGTCCACAGGGGATCCCAAGGGGGCTCCAAGACCAGCCTGTGCTGGCCACCTGACCCCAGCTTCCACCACTCCCTCCTCCCCTCAGTGAATGTCACAATTCCTCGGATCGAATCAAGGTGCGGGTCTGGGATGAAGACGATGACATAAAATCCCGAGTGAAGCAGCGGTTCAAGAGGGAATCTGATGACTTCCTGGGGCAGACAATCATCGAGGTGCGGACGCTCAGCGGCGAGATGGACGTGTGGTACAACCTGGGTGAGCAGAGGTGGGGTTCTGTAGCAGGGCAAGAAGGGAGCCAGCCAAGGTGGAGAGGAGAGATGGTGTCAGGAGGAGTTGGTCTAGAAGCCCAGGCTGACTGGGGAGGCAGGGCCTGTGAGCAGAGCCTAGGAAAAACTTGGTTTGGTTGGAGGAAATCCCATTCTGATGGTGGAGGCAGGAAGCAAGACCTAGGGATTTTAGTCCGAGGAGAGAGGCACAGAACCCAGGAGCCCTAAGGAGATGAGTAGATTCTGGGGATCTTGATCTGACAGGGGAGGCAGTCTGGGTTAGAAGCAGGGCCTAGGGCCCCTAGTCTAAAGAGGGAGGTGCAGACCGAGGAACTGAATTAAGCAAAGAAGCAAGGTCTGGAATCCTTGTTTGAAGGGAGAGACAGGGCCTACAGAGTTCTAGTCCAACAGTAAAGGCACAAGCCTGGAGAGCCATTGAGGAGAGAGACACCCAGGCCTTAACTTCAGGGAGTCTGGGAGGGCTACAGTCATGTATACATTAAAATACCCCAGGCCTGCATGGGGCAATTCTGACAGCCATCCCTTCTGCCCTGCAGACAAGAGGACTGACAAATCTGCTGTGTCAGGTGCCATCCGGCTACACATCAGTGTGGAGATCAAAGGCGAGGAGAAGGTGGCCCCCTACCATGTCCAGTACACCTGTCTGCATGAGGTGAGGCCCTCTGCTCTACCCAGCCTTCAAAGTTCATGTGATCTCCGACATTGCCTCCACTTGCCATTCCTGCCTGCCCAGGCTCCTTCCTCTTTCTGATCACACCATTCATACTCCCTTGGGCCTCTGAAATTGTCCCCTGTGCCATTCTGTCTAGCTGGAAAACTCCTCCCCATCGGTCAAAGCCCAGCTTCAGGGATCCTTCCTCTGGGAAGCCCTCCCTGATCCACTGGCTGACTCCCACTGTCTAGCTCCAGGTCTTCCATCTGTCCTAGCCCTGAACACTCAGAGTTGGTCTGTTTGTGTCTGGGTCAGTCTCTTCCAGCTGCCTGAACGTTCATGGGGAGAACTCATTTGTCCTATGAATAAAAATGACTGAAGATGAATAAAGTGAAGAGAGGATAAAAAGATGGATAGATGAGTGGATGGCTGTGTAGTTGAACTGTTGGGAGTATAGATGAGTAGGTGGTTGAGTTGTTGGGTGGACAGATTAAGGTATGGTTATCTATACAGATAGCTGAATTATTAGACAGGAAGAGCAATAGGTGGGTGAATTTGGGGGTAGTTGAATGGATGGGTGGGTGGGTGAGTGGATGTATGGACAGGCAGACAGATGAATGTGTAGATAGATGGGTGAGTGGACAGAGGATGGAAGGACAGGTGGATAGGTGGGTGGATGGATGGATGGGTGCATGGTTGGCTGGTTGGCTTATTACTAATTATGTGGTTGAATTATTATAAGAAAGGATGAGTGGAGAGGTGACTTTGGGTAGTTGGATGGATGGGTGGATGGTGGATGGATGAAAAAGCAGGTGAGTGAATAATGAGGAGACAGATTGATGGATGATGCAAGCTACCCCAGGCTTGGAATCTCTGACCCCTTGTGCTTCCTTGCACTCTCCATGACCCCTTCCTCTACGTCATGGCAGAACCTGTTCCACTTCGTGACAGACGTGCAAAACAATGGGGTTGTGAAGATTCCAGATGCCAAGGGTGATGACGCCTGGAAGGTTTACTATGATGAGACGGCCCAGGAGATTGTGGATGAGTTTGCCATGCGCTATGGTGTCGAGTCCATCTACCAAGCTATGACGTGAGCCTGCAGGCTGGGGTGGACATGAGGGCGAGGTGCAGGAACCTGGGGGAGGTGACCAAGTGGACACCAGCAGATCTGGGGTGAGAGGGGGTCTTGGGAGGAGTCAGAGAGGAAGTGGGCTTGGTAGGCATTGTGAATCCCCTGGTGGTTAAGAAAGTGCTTATCTGGGAGCTGGAGTGACGAGGATGAGAGCCAGACTCAGAGGCAGAGATAGGACAGCCCAGAGAGGAGACAGAGAGAAACTGGGAGACAGAATCCGGCAGAGAGAGCAGGTTGAAGGTCAGAGAGAGCTGCTCACGGATGCTGTCTTGGAGACATTCTGGGGAGACATGGCCTGTCCTGGCTGGATGCCAGGCCCAGTGCCTCCCACTCCCTCCCACCAGCCACTTTGCCTGCCTCTCCTCCAAGTACATGTGTCCGGGGGTGCCCGCCGTCATGAGCACCCTGCTCGCCAACATCAATGCCTACTACGCACACACCACTGCCTCCACCAACGTGTCCGCCTCCGACCGCTTCGCTGCCTCCAACTTCGGGGTCAGTGCCAGGGGCAGGGGCTGCGGGTGAGGGCAACCCCACCCTGTGCAACTCCATGGTCCCCAGTACAGACCTGACTTGCTGCGTGACTTAGCATCCATTATTTGCTCCGAGCCTCAGTTTACCCCTCTGTAGAATAGAAACAGATATTATGAGCATTTAGTTCAAAGGTGGATGGGGCACACTTATAGTGTATAGTCATATACACTATATATATTTATATACACTATATAGATAACTCATATATATATGTCACTCAGCCACTGTGGCAGCCATCTTTAGCTTTAACACTTGACTTCAAAGTCCCACTTTCATCCATCCTTCTCTTCCTCTACCTCCTCAGAAAGAGCGCTTTGTCAAGCTCCTGGACCAGCTGCATAACTCCCTGAGGATTGACCTCTCCATGTACCGGGTGAGAAGTGCATGCGTGATGTCTTGCTTGCCCCTAAGCACGTATGTGCCTAGAGGGGCTAGCTCCCAGATGTGCACACGGGACGACCCATCATAACCTGTGGAAAGTGTTCCTCTGATGTACATACACATATGTGGACAGCAGCTGCCCAGGGTGATTGGTGCACCCAAGCAAATACCCCAGTTGCTTCAAGGTGTTCTCATTGACCCCCTACAACCACCTCTGAATCTTGGGGACCCTTGTGTCTTCTCTAAAGCACTGTCTTCCATCCTCTCTTAGTTTCCTTGCATAACCACCTCTCTTCCCCCTTCCAACAGAATAACTTTCCAGCCAGCAGCCCAGAGAGACTCCAGGACCTCAAATCCACTGTGGACCTTCTCACCAGCATCACCTTCTTTCGGATGAAGGTATGTGTGTTGGGGTGTTTTTGTTATAGAACAACAGTGGTATTACACACAGCAGTAATAGTAGGGTAACTCCCTTTGGTTCCTGGACCTGGTTTCCAATGTGTGTGGGTGGGAGGGAATCTTCCATACACACAACACCCTCAAGCAATCCTCAAACATGAGCAGGATTCCGTGAACTCACCTCAGTTCTGATGCTATCTGCCCAGAAACAGCACGACTCCCAGGTGAAGGGCTCCATCCTACGAGACTCCCTTCCACAAGACTGCCCTCCACCCTCCGCTCCACACCTGGTCGCAAGCCCCAGGCTGTTTACCTGTGCTTCTGACCTACCAGATTGGAGGTTCCCATGATCTCCCCCTTAGGTTCGATTAATCTGTGTAGAACTCAGACACTTACGTTTACCAGTTTAATAAAGGATACAAATGAACAGCCAGGTGAAGAGAGAGATAGGGCAAGGTCCCAAATAAAGGAGTTTCCATCCTTGTGGAGCTTGGGGCCTGGGTCAGTGGGGAGTGAAAGTGTTCTGCCTCCCCATGCGTAGGAGCTCTCTATCACAGAGAAGCAGGATCCAAGAGGACTTAGTAGGAGCTCTCTATCACGGAGAAGCAGGATCCGAGAGGGCTTAGTAGGAGCTCTCTATCACGGAGAAGCAGGATCCGAGAGGGCTTAGTAGGAGCTGTGTATCACGGAGAAGCAGGATCCGAGAGGGCTTAGTAGGAGCTCTCTATCACGGAGAAGCAGGATCCGAGAGGGCTTAGTAGGAGCTGTGTATCACGGAGAAGCAGGATCCAAGAGAGCTTAGTAGGAGCTCTGTATCATGGAGAAGCAGGATCCAAGAGAGCTTAGTAGGACCTCTCTATCACGGAGAAGCAGGATCCAAGAAAGCGATAAGCTCTTCTCAGGAGTTTTGTGAGGGCTTCATTGCATAGTCATGACTGAGTAAATTATTGGCCATTGGCTGACTCAGCCTCCAGACCCCGCCCTTGGGTGAGGGAAGGTCCAAAAGTCTCTCATTAACATGACAAGACACCCATTTCACTTTTAAGACTTCAGTGCTTTCAGGAACTGTGGATGAAGACCAAATATTCCTGGGAAATACATATTTGGTCACGTGAATGACCAAGTATGTATTTCTTATGACTCACTGCAGTGTGGAAGGGGACCCAGGCCCACAGCTCTGCAAGGAAGATCCTCCGGGACTCTTAGCTCCTCAACAAGCAGCATTTCTCCTGACGAAAAGGGCCCTTTCTCATGACTCTCTGCTTGCCTACTGCTACCACATTCCCTTCAGTCACGAACCACTTGTAGCCACTTCCTGGGCCCCTCTTGTCCGAGCTGTGCCTGCCCATACCTGTCTCCCACTCTGCAGGTGCAAGAACTCCAGAGCCCACCCCGAGCCAGCCAGGTAGTGAAGGACTGCGTGAAGGCCTGCCTCAACTCTACTTATGAGTACATCTTCAACAACTGTCATGAGCTCTACAGCCGGGAGTACCAGACAGACCCGGTGAGGGCCCCAGAGGAGGATATCAGCCTGCCCCCGCCCAAGCCTCAGATGTGCCTCTTCGCGAGTGATTTGACTGCTCTGAGCCTTGGTGCCTCCCCCTGTAAAATGGGGTCATAAAGCCACATCTCAGGATGGAGGAGATTCAATGAGATAGAAGCTTTAGAAAAAATAGAGTTTAGTGCTTGGCGCCAGTGCACTATAGATGCTAATAAATCCAGTGTTTTAGTCCAAGGAGTTGAGTTTGGTGTAATATAGTGTGCACGGCATAGAATCCCTCTTCAATGAATGTTGAGTAGAATTGAATTTCTTGAGTAGAGTTCAGTTTTGCTCATTTCGACTGCATTTGTTTGAGATGTTTAAGCACGTGTTTATCTGCACATAGAATGCCCCAGGATTATGAATAAGGTTTCAAGGAGCTTATACTCTATTAGGAAATAAAGATGTATAAAGTGGAAATATACAACGCAGGGTGACTAGTACTGGGAGGAAGGAACCATGAGAGGCGGTGGGAGCTGGGGTGGCCCCTACCTCAGCTTCGGCTCCTGATAGGAGATGACGTATAAACTGAAGTCAGTTTGATTTGATTTCATACTTTTCATTTATATTCAGTGGACTTAAATTGAAATCAAGTTGCTCTTAACTGAATTGTGTTGAAGTGAAGTGGATTAAATTTTGTTGGGTTTAGTTCAACTATAATCAGTTTAGTTTCATTTGTTTCTATTTGGTTGATTTAAAATTGCTCTTGGCTAATTAGTGAGGAAAACTGAGCTGTACTGAGTTGAGGTGAACTGAGAAAAAATTCGTTCACTTCCATTTACTTGACTTGTGTTGAAGTTGTTCTTGACTGGGTTGAATTGGCCTGAGTCAGGATGAGCTGGGTTGTTGGGTTAGGTACAGTTGAGTTCAGTTGAGGGGGGCTAAGTTAGGCTCATTTCAGCTGAGTTTAGCTACAATCATTTCCACGGATTGGCTGAAGTTGGACTGAGATGGCCTGAGTATGTTAGGTTGAGCTGAGTAGATGGAGTTGTATTGGATTGACTTTGTTGAGATGAGTTAGATTAAATTGAGTTCAAGTCAATTTATTTCTATTATTTTAAGGATGATGTTGATCTTGGACAAGTTAATTAGGTTCAATCCAATTGAGTTTGCTTGAGTTTAACTCAATCCAGTTAAGTTTCATTCCAGTCCCTTCAGTATAATTGGCCCAAGTTCAGTTCCACCGAATTAACTCTTGAGAACTTCCATCTGTCAAGCTACGTGAACCTGACTGGCATTTATTTCAGTTCCATTAAATTTTGTGGGTTTGAGTTTCGTTCAACTGAATTCAGCCCCATTCCGTTTTATGAGTTGAGTTGATTAAGCTTCACTGAACTGCATGAACACGAGCTCTGTTTGGGCCCATTTACATGAGTTCAGTTCCTTTTCTCGCACCCTCCCACCTGAACCACACACATGTTAATAGGACCCCTTCCTCACCAACCTCCTGCTCTTCAATAACAAACCGACTGAGGCACCCACCCATGGACGCTTTACAGCCACCGTCTCCACTGCCCCTTCCAGGCCAAGAAGGGGGAAGTTCCCCCAGAGGAACAGGGCCCCAGCATCAAAAACCTCGACTTCTGGTCCAAGCTGATCACTCTCATAGTGTCCATCATTGAGGAAGACAAGAATTCCTACACTCCCTGCCTCAACCAGTGAGTTGTGTGTCTGTATAGTTAATTAGCTAGAGGTCGTCATGTGCACAATTTTGTGTCTTGTGTGCAAAGGCAATCATGTCTAATTACACATTAAGTGATATAGGTGGAGGCATCTGTGGATGTGGTTATGCCTCACTGAAATATAGCATAATTTCCAAACATAAACATAAAATTGTGTATATACACCATCACTGGTGTAATAAGACATGTATTGTGTACGTGCTGATTTGTGAAAACCGTTTGCACACGTGTCCATAATTTTGTATGTGTGTGGGTTCATAAGTAACAATGGATAGTGTTGCTCACGTGTTTACTATGTGCTAGATATTCTCCTATGTTTTTTATTTAAATGGCATTATATCGTGCATGGGTTGATGTAATTTTGTACATAGTTGAGGCATAAGAGTTTAATTGTATATATGTGCACAATTGTGGAATGCACTTCAACATACAATATTGTGTATTGTGTAATTGTGTGTGAATATGTGCACAGTTTTGGTTTGTGAGCTTATATGTCTGTAGAATTCTCATCGGTGTTATCTGAACGAACATGGTTTTTTCTCCCCTGACCTGAGGTGAGTTCTACAGGGGTCTCTAATGCTGGGGTGGCCACATTTCCTGGTTACTTAGATACAGAGTGAAGGTCAAGGATTTGGATGGATGGACCAAAGGGTGGATGGATGAGTGGTTGGACAGACGGAGATGGATGGATACAGAGATGATTGAATGGAGAGATGAATGAATGGTTGGGTAGATGGGTGGACTGACACATGGCTGGGTGAATGGATGGGTAGAAAGATGGGCGAGTGGATGAATGAAAAGATGGAGGGATGGCAACACTGGGTGGATGGAGGCTCAGGGAGAAGCAGGGCCTCAGGACACGATTACTCAGCAAGTCTGTGAGTCTGTGAGGTAGCTTGAATCAATCTCCCTCTGCCTGTCCCACAGGGATCCCACTGGAAGTCCCTGGCCTGGGAAAGCCAAAGCAGCCGGTGCCATGTGGCTTCAATCTGCCAAGGTTTCATATTCCCATGACCTTCTCCAGGTTTCCCCAGGAGCTGAATGTGGGTAAAATCAGTGCCGAAGTGATGTGGAACCTGTTTGCCCAGGACATGAAGTATGCCATGGAGGGTGAGTTCCCCACCCCTGTGTCTTCCAGCCTGTTCACAGCAGGTAGCTGTGCCTCCGTGTTCCCTCCAAGGCTGTGATTGCCCCGGACCCTCATGCCTGAGGTTGGACACCAGTGATGGCCAGAGTGGGAACTGCCAAGACAGAGGGTGACAGACCCTCCTGGCTGAGCCGCTCCCATACTGCCCCCCGCCAGAGCATGACAAGCATCGCTTGTGCAAGAGCGCCGACTACATGAACCTGCACTTCAAAGTCAAGTGGCTCTACAACGAGTATGTGGCAGAGCTTCCCACTTTCAAGGACCGCGTGCCTGAGTACCCAGCGTAAGCCCCCTGCCCGAAGCCCAAGCCAAACCTGTAGTGCTGGCAGCTAGACTGAGGCTCAGAGAGAAGGGATGACCTACGCAGGGTTCCCTGGGGTGCAGGGCACAGTGGGGCTCAGACCTAGTGCTCTCCATTCTCAGCCTCTGAGCTTCAGGCTTGTACAGCTCAGACAGTTAATAACCGTTAAGTATTGGGAACCTCCCTGAGGAGGCCCACGTGCCTTTTGTCATTTGAGCCTTTTGACGGTGCTATGAGACGGGCGCATTACACTTCCCATTTTGTGGATGAGGAAATGGAAAGTTAAATGCTAAAGGATTTGCCCAAGGTGACATCTGATAAGTGATGGAGGCAGGACGTGAACTCCGGGTGTCTGACTTGCAGGCTGAGTTGGAGAGCAGGGCGGTGGCCACCATTTACCAAGGCCCTCCCATTTGCTGTGTCCCTCACTGCTCACAGCAGTATTGTGGGACAGATAGTCCTCTGTGCACAGGAAACCAGATCGCAGAGAGTAATCCACTTGCCCATGGGCAGTTTAACTGAACCAGGAGTTCCACAAGTGTGGGTCCTCTGACAGGGGTCATTCTGTCCATTTCACGGGTGAAGTAGCCAAGGTTTGGTCGGTGAGGGCAGCAGAGGGGTAGACACCCAAGGCCGCACGGTGAGTCCAAGGGGGAGTGGGACCCACCCCAGCACCATCAGCAGTGGGTCAGAACCAGGCAGAGCAGAGGATCAGGGACACGAGGCGGCAGGACCCCACCTTGGCTTTCCGTTCTAGGTGGTTTGAGCCTTTTGTCATCCAGTGGCTGGACGAGAATGAGGAGGTGTCCCGGGATTTCCTGCATGGGGCTCTGGAACGAGACAAGAAGGATGGGGTGAGAAGGCTGACCCACGACCAAGCTCCCAGTCTGCCCACAGTAGCCTCACCTCATCTGGGATCCAATCTGGGGGCAAAAAAAAAAAATGCCCTTGGAATGAAGCTAGTCTCTGAAAGCTGGCCTCCATCTTTGTCTTGTTCAGGTGTTAAAAGTCTTTTGTTCCTTCAGTAAATGAATGGGAGTTCATCGAGCCGGACCCCCAACCTACCCTGGGGCCTTTGTGTCCACCTCTAAGTCTTAGCTCTCGGTCAGCCTGGCACACTATCCATCTCACTCCAGGGTGGTTGGTCTCTGGCTGTCCCTGTGGAGAGCGGCTACTGGGTTTAGGGAATTGTCAGGCTCTGACCCCCTCCCCCTCCTGGCCTCCCTCCCGCTGCAGTTCCAGCAGACCTCAGAGCATGCCCTGTTCTCCTGCTCAGTGGTAGACGTCTTCTCCCAACTCAACCAGAGCTTTGAGATCATCAAAAAACTCGAGTGCCCCGACCCCCAGATCGTGGGGCACTACATGAGACGCTTTGCCAAGGTGCGGGAGTGCGGGGTGGTGTCAGGATTGGGTCGCAGGTGGGGTCGGGGTGGAGGTTGGCGTTGGAGATTGGGATTAGGGTTGGGGTGGGTTTTAGGGTTACTATTAGGATTGGGATTCCATTTGTCATGTATGCTGAGGTGAGTGTTAGGATTTATATAGAATATGAACAGGCTTGGCGTGAGTTTGGAAGCTGAGATCATTGGCCTAGGGTTAAGGTTCAGTTGGATTGGCTTTAGGCTGGGTTGAAAGTGAGGATTCCAAGTAGGAACTGGGATTCTGTTTGGATCAAGTCGTGCTAGAGGTTGGGGCTGGATCATGGTCAGTTGCTCGGTAGAAGAGCTGGTTCTACATAAAGTAATTGTCTTCATCTGGTAATGCTGGTCATCCTGGATGGAAATTCATTCAGCCCAGTGGTCCATCTGAGGTGCCAGTAGGGGTTCAGGTTCCTCCCTGATCTCGCTAGTGGCTTTGAGGCACCAGCTCCTCCTCTCACCCACCCTCTGTGTCCCTCCCAGACCATCAGTAATGTGCTCCTCCAGTATGCGGACATCATCTCCAAGGACTTTGCCTCCTACTGCTCCAAGGAGAAGGAGAAAGTGGTGACCTGCGTGGGCCCCTGTCCTGTCCCCTCCCAACCCCATTCTGCACCCCAAGGGCTCCATCCTTCCTGGGGCTCTGTTGTCTGGGTCTGCACGTGTGTCCAGGGGTATGTGTCTGTGTGTCTGACTGCATGTGTCTCGGGGATCTGCAGGTGCCTTCAGTGTGACATTGTGCAGTTGTTGGGAATGAAGCTTTCAGGGTGGATGTGTGTGAGCATGCAAAGATTTGAGCCCATGGAGGAGGCCATGGGTGGTGACTAGAGCTCCCCTTGCTGCTGTTCCCAGGGGGCCAGCCTACCCAACCCCCCGGGGAGATGTTACTTGGGTCTCCCTTCCCCCTGCCAGTCTCCAGAGACTCCTTCCCAAAACACTCCCAGGACCCTGATCCCATACTCCATTTTCAATCCTCACATGAAGCTATGAGACCCCAGCTTCCTCCAGACGCAGATCCTGAAACCATTCTGGGGTCCCTGGCAGTGGGTGGGGGAGGCTCTGGGGAGGGGTCCTGAGCCCTGACTTCCCACTCTCTTCCCATCCCCAGCCTTGCATCCTCATGAACAACACTCAGCAGCTGCGAGTTCAGCTGGAGAAGATGTTTGAAGCCATGGGAGGGAAGGAGGTGAGGCAAGGCCCGGGCAGGGTCACTGCCACTCCTGTGTCCCCGCAGGGCCCAGAGTTTGTACCTGATGAATTCTGGCTCACCTGCTCCCTTGGTCCCCAGCAAGTGGGTTCCCCATATGTGCCTCCGTTTGCTCTCCAGCCCTTTAGCATCCCTTTCTCTGATTGGATGAGAGATTGACCCGTTTATGTGGATGCCCTATAGAATGACCAGTGCCCTTTCTCCCTCCTCAGCTGGACGCCGAGGCCAGTGACATCTTGAAGGAGCTCCAAGTGAAACTCAACAATGTTTTGGATGAGCTCAGCCGGGTGTTTGCTACCAGGTGGGGGCACCTCCAGGGCTGAGAGCAGAGGGGAGGGGGCTCTTCTAGACCGCTGAGCTTCGGGCACCCAGAGACTCAGCCCACGCAGGATGTAGTGGCAAGGACCCCAGGCTTGGAGGTAGATGAATCTGAGTTCAATTCTGGCTTTACTGCTTGCCAACTGTGGAGCTTCCGGTGAGTCATGGAACCTCTCTGAACCTTAGTTTCTTCATCTTTAAAATGGGGGTGATGATGATAATACTGACTGAGTAGGATGATGCGACAAAATGCACAACACAGGCAACTGTCTCAGGGTTAAGCTCAATTACACTCTTGTACACCACCCGCCATGCTTAATTATATGCATGGCTTCTTGAGGATGGTGATAAAAGGTCAAGGTGCATAGGCCAGCATGTGTAGCCTTATCCAGACGTCCACCAGCAGCCAGGAGAATCTGGTCTGAGCAGCCCCTCTCTGTCTCCAGCTTCCAACCACACATCGACGAGTGTGTCAAGCAGATGGGTGACATCCTTAGCCAGGTGAAGGGCACAGGCAATGTGCCAGCCAGTGCCTGCAGTAGCGTGGCCCAGGATGCCGACAACGTGCTGCAACCCATCATGGACCTGCTGGACAGCAAGTGAGCCAGGCCGGGTGGACTGAGTCAGGCAGGCACTTAGGGATAGGGCCTCAGAGACCCAGGGACTGTCCTGCGTGGTACTTGGATGATTTGGGTGAGTGGGTGGGTAGAGGCATGAAGGGATGGAAAGGTGAGGGGTAGATGATTGGAAGGATCGCGGAGTAAATACTTATATGGATGAATGGATAGTGGCAGGACATGAAGGATAGGTGGTTGGATAGATGGGTAGATTAAAAGGTAAGTTCTTAGAATGCTAGGTGGAAGAGGGATGGTTAAAAGGATGCATGGACAGACGGATGGATGGATA